>OVAP01004885.1:0-13812 GCA_900406295.1 Aurinia saxatilis | reverse complement strand
GCTCGAAAAACTATAAGCCGGGACAACGAAGTAATTTTTTTTTTTTCACTCCTAAACATTTTTTTTTACTTGTGATTATATGATTACATATCCTCCTCATCAAGCTTCANATTATATGATTACATATCCTCCTCATTAAGTTTCAATATATAGATTTTCTGGGCAAATTTGCGACGAATTTGCGTCGGATTTAGCACTTCTTTGCGACGGATCTGCGACTAGAAGTAATTTGGTACACAAATTTTAAACGTTATCCACCAACTTATAGCTGAAACTACTTTCCCTCGCAACCGCCTCACAAATTTGTGACGTATTTGCATCTTGGTGTCGGTTCCTCGCAAAATTTGACGCAAAAGCGTCGCAAATTTGCGAGGCGGTTGCGTTGACTAGTTGTTCGACGCAGATACGTCGCTCACTACTCGCACAGTTCGCCTTTTACCTGGTTCCCGCAAATACGTCGCAATATTTGCGTCCTATTTGCCACGAAAGAGGATGTTTACGCGAAATCGTCGCAATGCCGTAGCAATTTAGCAACGGTATTGCGACGAAAATAAACGTCGCGAATTTTCGACGAATGTGCGATGATGTTTGGGATTACACGCAGATTCGTCGCAAATGCCACGCAGATTCGTCGCAAATGCCACACAGATTTGCGAGGGAAACACGGCGTCGCAAATTTTCCTTGCAAACGAGCTGTTTTCTTGTAGTGTCGGTACAATACGATATACAAAAGTTTTTTCCGAAGTATCATCAAAATTGCTTGCCCAGATTGTTAGGTCTCCAAGGACTTACCCATGTTTCACTCAGTTGCTGATCAAGATTCACGATCTTCTCAATGGTTTTGAACACTTACAACTGCAAGCAGTCAATAAAGCGACCAACGGTATCGCTATAACTATCGCCGAAAGCGTTACCAAGGAACACATATACCAATCCTACATTGCTAAAGATAGCCTGACCTGACTCTTAAATTGAATCACTGGGGAAGTTATTTCTCACATCCATGAATAACAATTTGCTCGTTTTCTGCGAATTTTTTCTACATTATACACTTGGTTTTTTTTATTCATCTTTATTTTTTTTTTGAGTTGTATGGATCCCTGATAGGTTTCCAAATTTTTTGAACCCAACTCACATATGTACTTTGAGTGTTAAAAAAAAAATTCTAAAACGCTCACCATTTGTTTTTAACATTTTTTGTTTTTAAATATTACTATTGGATTCTACAATGCACCTGAGGAACTTGATAAAAGATGTGGATTAATACCACGTCATTTATTCATGCCCGTTAGTCAAACCAATGAGACTTGAATACAAGGATCGTCACCTTGTATGGGTTGCTCTTTTTAATTAACATCACTATATTATTCAAAATCTCTTCCACTTTACATCCTTCACAATCGAAAGTAAATGTGAGAAAACTTATGATTATTAAAGATCGGGAGGAGATCTCTACGAAGGTTTTAAAATCCTCAATAATTAATTTTTATTCCAATGAAATTGAATATGTTAATGTTTTCAATTAGTTGAACCATTTGAAAATGGATTTCACAGATTTTCTGTTTATTTTGGTCATAAATGGTCTAAATTCCATTAAAAGAATGTCAGACTTTAGTTTCAAGGCTATGCAAAGCTTTTTTGACCAAAAGATCAACCAATTTGTTCTCGGTCAATGTCCAATGGATGAATAAGGGGTCGAACGAATGTCCAATGGATGAATAAGGGGTCGAACGAGTGTCCAATGAATGTTCTAGAGCAGCACATAGAGTATATATGGTTTTACTGACGCCGAGTTGGATGCAAGAAACCAACCCATACAACAGACCGTAAATACAAAGCTCATGAATCATGCATCAACCGCCAGCCATGTGAATGACCACTGAGGTCGATGAGGTATATTGTGGTTTCGAGTGGTGGATTTGTGCCTCTTGCCATATTTAGTTTCTCTAATAGCTTTATAAAATATTTTCACAGCTGAAAAGAATTGGTCTAAGAATAAGTATGGTTTTTCGCTGTCCACAAATTTAATACTATTCAAACAAAGAAGTGAGCTCTTGAGATTCATAAGAGTGGAAAGCATTGAGTTCCTCTATAAGTGTTAAAGGTGATTGTTGTTGATGTATTTTATGAAAGTATAAACTTGTATATTGATATTGAAAATATACATACATATTTATACAGAGTGAGATGTATAAATAAGGAATACAAATATACGTAAGTAATGTACAACAATGATAGAGATTGATTAGATGATTGGTGATATGATTTAGGAGATTGATATATGTGAAGATATGTGTATATCGTAATAACTCTGATACGCCCCCTCAAGATGGACCGAGGGTCGAGAGACCAATCTTGACACAGAGAGGAAGAAACTTGGAGCGAGGTAACGGCTCTGTCAAAGCATCCGCAAGTTGATCGGCTGATTTGACATGAGAGACACGCAAAAAACTCGATTGAACAAGACCTCGAATGACATGGTAGGCAACAACTACGTGCTTCATACGCGAATGAAAAACAGGATTAGCCGACAAATATGTGGCACCAATGTTATCACAGTAGATCACTGGGGCTGTCAGCAATGAGAACCCAAGCTCGGCAAGTAAAGAGACAACCTACTCAACCTCCGATGTTGTGTCCGAGACAGATTTGTACTCTGCTTCGGTGGATGAACGAGCTATTGTGCGCTGCTTCTTGGAGGACCAGGAGACAAGATGTTGCCCAATATAAACCAGATAAGCTCTCGTGGACACATAATCATCACGATCACCGGCCCAATCAGCGTCAGTAAAGGCATGGACAAAAAGTGGATTCAAAGCAGAGAGAAAAAGTCCAGTCTTCTTGGTTCCACATAGATAACGCATGATACGTTTGGCTGCAAGCCAATGATCAAGACGTGGTTGGTGCATATATTGAGAGAGCTTATTGACCGCAAAAGCAATGTCAGGACGCGTGAACAAAAGATATTGTAAGCTCCCAATAACAGAACGATACTCAGTGGGATCATCAAGAAGCGCACCAGAGGAAACTGAGAGAGGAGGATTATCCACCATAGGTGTGGATGCATGCTTAGCAGAGACCATATTTGTACGATGCAGGAGATCATTAATGTATATTGTCTGAGTTAAAGTAATACCAGCTGCTGTTCGAGTGACTTCAATACCAAGAAAGTAACTCAGATCACCCATATCCTTAAGTGAGAAGCGAGCTGCAAGAAGGTCAATAAAATGCTGCACATGTTTCTCGGAGTTCCCAGTGACAATAATGTCATCTACATAAATCGAGACAAACAACATAGCTTCATCGTGATGCAGAATGAAAAGAGAAGTGTCAGCTACCGAGTTAGAAAAACCGGACTGAAGAAGGAATGTACAAAGCTCATTATACCAAGCTCGAGGTGCTTGCTTGAGCCCATAGATTGCCTTATGGAGTTTGCATACATAATCTGGTTTATCAGGATCAATAAAACCAGGAGGCTGCACCATGTAAACATCTTCCTTAAGCTCGCCTTGTAAAAAGGCATTGTTCACATCAAGTTGTCTTAAAACCCATCCTCTGGCAGCTGCTTGACCAAGAACAATACAAATAGTTTGCTGCTTCACAACAGGACTAAATGTTTCAAAATAATCAATACCAGGGCATTGATTGAATCCCTTTGCAACAAGCCTGGATTTGAACCTATCCACCGAGCCATCAACTTTCCTTTTAATTCGGTAAACCCATCGACAACCAACAAAATTATAGCTCGGGTCATGAGGAACGAGAGACCAGGAGTTATGTTCCTTTTGTGAATGCATCTCCTCTCCCATCGAGCCACACCATCGTTCATCTTTAAGCACCTGAACATGAGACTTTGGTTCTGTATCATTTTCTGAAACAGAAGAAATATTAAACGCATATCGAGAGTTAGGCTTAGTGATATGATTTTTCGAGCGAGTGACCATATGATGCTCATTCACAGGAGCAGGAATCACAACATCATTCTCAGGGGAAGAAGAAACAATCGATGTACTTGAAGAAGATGCAACAGACGCTGGCTCTGTTTCAGCCTGTTGTGGTGTCTCAGATATCAGAGATGAGGGTTCCAACGAGGCTGGCAACAGAACTAGATGAAGTGGCGGAGATAAAAACGTAACCGAAGGAGAGATATTCGGTTGAAGCTCAGAAGAAAGAGACGGAGATGATTTTTGGAAGGGAAAAACAGATTCATGAAATTCAACATGTCGTGAAGCATAAAGACGAGATGTGTCTTTATCAAAACAGAGATAAGCACTCTGACTTAAGGAATAACCTAGAAAAACACAAGCAGTAGAACGAGAATCTAGTTTATGAGTGGAATACGGTCTTAACCAGGGATAGCATAAACATAAAAAAATCCTCAGTTTTGAGTAATTTGGTTTTTCTTTGAAAAGAAGCTCAAAAGGAATCTGATTTTGAAGAGAAGAGCTTGGAAGACGGTTAATCAAATACACAACAGTAGCAAACGCAAAAGACCAATACTCAAGAGGCATATGAGCATGTGTAAGAAGAGCTAAACCAGTTTCAACAATATGTCGATGTTTTCGCTCAGAAATCCCATTATGTTTTGGAGTATGAGGAGGAGAAGTGCGATGAGAAATACCATTTTTCGATGAAAGGGTGTTAAAGTAAGAATTTCTCCTCCATTGTCTGAGTAAAACGTCACAATTCGAGATTGAAAACGATTTTCAACTAGTTCTTTAAAACAAATAAAAGTTTCAAGAACTTGAGATTTGCGTTTGAGAGGATATAACCAAGTGTACCTGGTGAAGTGATCAACCAAAACCAGATAATATTTATAGCCATCGAAAGAAAAGAGAGGAGAAGTCCAAACATCTGAATATATAACCTCAAGAGGTCGAGAAGAAGAAATTGTATTTGTGCCAAAAGGTTGTTTATGGCTTTTATTAATTGAACATGAATTGCAGAGAAATTGAGAAGAAATTTTACTCGAAAACGGTAAAGAACAGTGAGACAAAATGCGATTTAAAACATCCAAAGCAGGATGACCAAGGCGAGAATGCCAAGAAGTCATCGAGGTTTTTATTGCAGAGAGAACTTGAATTTGAGTTGAAGAAGAAATGGAATCCAACCACTCATACATCCCATTCTTAGTGTTGCCTGTTTTGAGAAGCGTCCCCGTTGTTAGATCCCTCACCTGATAAGACCAAGGATCAAAAGTGATAGAGACATCATTATCAGCATAAGTTTGTCTAACAAACATCATGTTATGTTCAATATTGGGACTGTAAAGCACATTTTTCAATGTAATAGAACGAGATGGAAGAGAGAAGGATTTTGAACCAGTGTGTGTGATAGCATGACCAGAACCATCGCCAAGAACAACAGTCTCATTTCCTTGATAAGGTGCATGAAGGGAAATGTTGTTCAAATCGGATGTGACATGGTGAGATGCACCTAAGTCTAGCAGCCATGATGGTGTCTCTTGCAGAGCCGATGATTGAGTGTAGTTAGCACGAGGTTGCCAATTCATGGATTGAGATGAACAACCGTGTGCAGCAACAATACAAAATTGAGTACATCATTGTGCACTGTGACCTTTGACACCACACGCTTGACACTTTCCCAAGTATGGTCTTGATTGATTGTTATGGAACTGTTGATGATGACCAGACAAAGGTTGCTGCTGGTGGTTGTCAACTGGCTGACGAGTATCATCTGACTCATGAGATTGACGAAACCATGGCTTTGGCTTTTGCATCGCAACATTTGCAGTGACGGGAAAGGCAGAGGTTGGAGGAGAACAGAGTAAAGCAGCCTCTCGGCCAACAAGCTTGTCATGCAGTTCTTCAAAAGTGGGAGGAGAGTCTCGGCCATTGATTTGTTCAATGACACCCCGATAATCATCATCTAAGACACTGAGAATTTGGTCAATGATGTCTTCATGCTTAAGCAGCTTCCCAAGCAAGGCTAGGTTGTCGGCTTTGACCTTTACATCTTGAAGGTACTCATCAACGGAACGATGTCATCCTTTGACGGTCTTCTTCAGTTGCTCTTTGATCTGTTTCATGTGACCACGAGATGGACATCCAAAGGTGGATCGCAATATTTTCCAAGCCTCAAGTGTGGTATTGGCTGTGGAGATGAGTGGTTGCAGCGTTACGGAGAGCGAGCCAAGCATCGCAACAAAGATCAATTTGTCTTGTCTTTGCCAAACTGAGTATGCCGGATTAAGGGTCGTGAGATTGTTGACTTTCATTGTTGGAGTAGGCACGAAAGCATCATCGGTGATGTATGGCTTCAAGTTATGCCCATCAAGAAACAAAGACACTTGTTTAGCCCACGAGATGTAGTTTGAGGCTATTAGTCTAGTCACAGAACTCATGTTGATGGAGAGGATAGGATTCTGCGAATCATTAAGATTAATGTTCATTGCAGAGGTTCCATCAAATGATGTAGAAGAAGCCATGAGGAAAAAGGCTTAAAAGAGATTATGAAAAAGAGACGACAGGAAAGAAAATTTAGAGTGTTATGGATCTTTGTGCTCTGATACCATATGAAAATATAAACTTGTATATTGATATTGAAAATATAAACATACATATTTATACAGAGTGAGATGTATAACTAAGGAATACAAATATACGTAAGTAATGTACATCAATGATAGAGATTGATTAGATGATTGGTGATATGATTTAGGAGATTGATATATGTGAAGATATGTGTTTATCGTAATAACTCTGATATATTTTTCTTACACATCCATAAAGGACAAGCTCTCATACTAGTTATGCTATTGTGAAATTTTGCTCAACGTTACATGATTGTTGGTCTCTAGTCCACTACATCGTTTGCGAGTGGGGTTCACTTGTAATCCGTGATGAAACAAATAAACTGGAAGGGCTTCCACTACTACTTTCTAGATATTACTCTTAATCTTAGGGAGGTTTTCAGCGTCCAAATATTATTCGACTGCCTGTAGAACTCAATGTTACTTGGAGGATTGTGGCCAATGTGATCAAGCTATATTTAGATTGCGTCGAGTATTTTATGTTCGTAATCGGTAACCATCTAATGACGTCTTGCCTTCTTTTAACACTCACTGGAATAACTTTAATATGCTCTTCATGGCCAAGTAAGACTTGTATGTAGGACACTGGGACCAACCCCTTTTCGTTCGACTGGAGAGCATGTATGAGACTTTCATTTCCAAAGTCAGCCCAGAAAGTTAATTTTGTAAATCAAGAGCAAATAAAGCTTAGACGAAATCGTAAATCAAAAAGAAAGTAATTAATGTGAATACCCTTTAGTTTAAAGTTTGTTTATTCATGTGTGTAATATTTACAAATCCTAAGACACCTTATATGCACCTTAATGACATGGCTACAAAATAGAAAATGGGAAAATTTTCTATTTTATAAGATATACATACACTGTAACTAAGTCCATTGCCCAAGGTCCGCCAAACGAAAAACTGATATTTTGCCATTGTACGTACTTTTGATTTAAGTCACTTAATATAATTAGGTGAGTACCCGCACTACGTGCGGTTTTTGTTTTGTTATGTTTTTCTTAGAAATATTAAGTGATGTTGTGTTTTCAGATATAATATGTCTCCTATTTGTAGATCATGTAAGAACAAATTGAGAATCATGTTTCACAAACATGATATATATCTTTCACAATGTTTAAAACTTAATTATTTGATAATTCCAATATATTACAAAAAATAGTTGTGAGAATATCGACTTTAAACTATACAAACTTCAATAATTTGAAAGTGTGATTGATATATATAGTTTTTTTTTTTACTTAGACGGATACTATATATATAGATATAAACACTTCCATAATTTCGTGATTTACAAAATCTCATAAATTTTTAATAAAACAAATTTATATCTTAGAACCCATAATAGTTTATATCTTAGAACCACATACTTGTTAAAAAAATTTTGTCGAGGAGTTTATAGTAGTCTTTTTTTCTAAAAACAATAATCAACATTAAATACATATGTATTTTAAAATCAAATTATTTATGTATTACAGTCTAAATACATTTCATAATGATGTATATGTACTATTATGATTTCACTATTTAGATTGTTAAATTTATAACTAAAAAACTTTAAAAAAAAATTCAATTCTTACTAAATGATTGTATCATATTATCTTTATTGTATTTATTTTATTGTTTTCTTTTTAATATATTATATGTGAGCATAAATATTAATTATCATTAATTAAATGAACATTTAAATCACTTAATATAAGATGTGCTTATGTGGATAGTCTAGGAGAAGTTTTGCTGATGAGGATAGCTTAGGAAGAGAGAAAACTCTGCTATTATATATAAGATAATTTACTAATGTATTGCGTTTTTTGACACTAACCCATGTTTTCTTAGTATTTTTCGAGTCTTTTGAGTCTTTTTCAGGCTTAGGACATGCAATAATAGAGCAAAGGCTTGGGAACATGAATTGAGGCAAACAAGCAAGAAATGAAGAGGAAAGAAGCACAAAATGGAGAAACGAGCTCAGAACGATCGTTCCGTCCATTTGAGATCAGAACGATCGTTTCCTTTACAGAACGATCGTTCTAGCTCTCTCCACTACAAATGGAAACAAGAATCAACGTGTTTTCTGTGCACATAAATTGATTTTTGCCTCATTCGACACGAGTTTAACCTACTTTTCACAGCCTCTCTGCCTCCAGAATAGCCTCCTTTGATTCTTTCTTCTCTTTTTGCTTTGGAAACTCTTTGTTCTCATTTTCTCATAAGTTTGTTCTTGTTTACCTTTGAAGATTGTCGAAGCTTGTCATTCTCTTTCAATTCCAGTCATTTACCATTGTTGAGAAGTGTCCTTAAACCTTTATATTTTTATAATCTCGTTTTTAATAAAGTACCATTCAGTTTAATATTGTTCTTGACTTATGTTCTTCATTATTGCTTTGTTGATTGCCCATTTGATCATGTGTGAGTAGTTAGATAGTTATATCTAGGGGAATCATGGATTGTTATGATAGAAACTGGATGTAAATAGGTAGATCTGTAGAATAGTCTTCCTCCTTATGTAATAAGTTGTCTATTTTCACTTAAAAAGACTTTGACAACTACAATGTATCAAAGTAGTAATGAAGGATCGAATCCACAAATCTCATCAATTACACAGTAACCTATTAAATTATTTAATTAAGCTAAATCGAATAATTAAAAGGTTTTGGTTTTGGTTTCTATTTTTCTATGGATTTTAAATTCAATGATGATAAAATGCTAGACCTAGGGAATGATCAATGGATTGTCTAAAACTAAATTGGATGTTTATTCAGGCTCTAATTTTACTCAACTCCAACTCAAATATAATTGTAAATTGGTCCACTTTAATTTCGTGGTACCAATTACTTCTCTTAACTACTCAAATGCCTAATCTTTCATTTGGATTAAAATAGCTGGAGAGCTTTACTAGAACAGATTTGATACGTTCACAACTTGCCTTAGCATCTACTTTCGTTGGCTAAGGACAATCTGCTCTCCTAATGAGGTTTTAAGAATCCTACTACACTTTCGTTTAATAGGAAATCCTATGAACAAAAACTAGGTGATCAAGTCTAGTTTAAGCCTTAAGACATGAAGAGTAGGAAGTTCTTCTAAAAATCTACCTATTTACATCCAGTTACTAACTTAACAACCCATGATCTCCCTAGATATAAAAACCTAACCACTCACACGTGACTGAATTAACAAGAAAACAATATGAAATGATGAACATAATTAAAAATAATGAAATACTGAATAATACTTTATTAATAATAAAATAATAAAAGAACAAATGTTCAAGAACACTTCTCAACAGTAGGGAATGTAAGGAATGAAAGGAAGTGGACAACCCTCAAGAAATCTCCAAGTGACAATAACCAAAAATCTCAAGAACAATGAAGAACAATGAAAAATGAGTGTTTAGATATAAAAGCGATGAATAAAAATCAGAATGTGGGGTTGTGGAGGTTCATAAGTGGTTATATATTGCAGGGTTTTCGTCCAAGATCTCAGAAAAATAAGGCAAATTAGCACAAATTTCGTGATTGAAAGTTGCAAAAAATAGCTTGCTGATTGAGGCCGGATCGATTTGGCTCCGAATGCGTGCAAGTCGATCTACAGTGGTTCCAAAACGTTTCACTAAACATGAATTGATCGATCCACCAAGGGATTGATCGATCCAGCTTCGTTTTGGCTGGAATCTTCACTTTTTTACTTAAATATCTCCTCCAAAGCTCCAATCCATGTTCCAATGCATAATTCACCTGAAAAGACCCTGAACAAACCAAAAGAGACTAAAAAAACACTAGAAAACAAAGGTCAAAAGATGTTTAAAACGCAATATATCAATTCCCCCAAACTTAATGTTTGCTTGCGGAAAACACTAGAAAACAAAGGTCAAAAGATGTTTAAAACGCAATATATCAATTCCCCCAAACTTAACATTTGCTTGTCCGCAAGCAAACATTAAAGGTTGAAGAAGGGAGAAAGGTTTGAAGGTGGGGACTCAAAGCTAGAAAGCATGCATTCTAAGTTCTAAGGACGGATTCAAATTAACACTAATCTTTGATAGGCAAAACTCATACTCATTCAAGCTTAGAACTCCCCAAATTGCTCCAACTTTATCTTTAAGCCCAATGCCAATGATCCCATTCGATTCCTATCCACCATCCCTTTACATTCAATTAAACAATAGGTGCAGTCTAAAAAATGGACAATTGATCACAACATTTGGTTCAATGAGGGAAATGTTTAACTGTAGGTGGTTAAGTGTTTCAAAATTTCAAACGATGACTAACTCTCAAGAAAACGGAATGTTATCATTATGCAAAAACAGGTGAAGAAAAGAGCAATTGATGCATACAAGCAATTTCTTCCATCTACCCATTCCCAATTCTTGAAAATATAAATCATCACTACAACCTAGAGAACTCTCAAAACATAAAAATTCATAATTACTCTTTAGCTAACAAAACATCAATTTTTGTTTTTGTTTTTGTTTTTTGTTTTACTGAATATAATGAACGTAAATAAACAGAATTAACAGAAATGCTACAAGAGTGATTCCAAGTTATGAGTTCTTCTAGGTAAAAATTTATTATCTATTTTTAGTCACATTCCAATCCTCTATTTCCAACTCCAACTCCCCAAACTTATTCCATTCTAGTACTACCCAACCTTCATAGGCAAATCCTATCTGATTAACTCAAATTAAAGCACACAAATACCCAGCCCCCTAGATTAGCCAATGAGACTAATGCTAATGGAAGAAAAAGACTTGTCGCTCTAATGCTTACGAGCTTTTACACATGAAACATTTTCATAAAAGGCCTCACTCAAGAAAGTATGTATTGGTTTGAAAAGAGTTTGGGATTTTAATGTGGTGAGGTTTTAATAATTAGAAATGAAAGAGGGTGGTAAAATGTTGAAAATCTAAAATCAATGCATGTGATAAAAAAGCCATAGATGAGAAAAATTAAATTCAATTAAGTCCGATAATATAGGGAAGAGATCAAATCAAACGAGATTTCACACTAACAAGAACACTTATTGGAAAAGGTACTAAGTAAAAATTTGTGCAAATTTCACAAGTCAGTGAATGGCACTAATAAACAACCTATCCGAAAACAAATACTAGCATCAATATATGCAATATCATCATTGTCCCCTAGTTCAAATTTTTGGAAAAGCGTTTTTTTACTCATAAAATTTGAATCATGAAAATCCATTCAAAGAAAAACAGCGAAATGACTCACGAAAAGAAAAACAAAAGAATAAACGAAGTTAGTCACACACTTGTACCCTCCCCCAAACTTAAATCACACCGTCTCTGGTGTGAAAATAAGAGTAGAAAAGGATACGACAAATAAAATAAAAGTTGTAAAATAAAAGAAAAGAAAAAGAAATGATACTTCGGGGTCAAGCTGTCTCGTGCTCAAGTGTCGCGCCTAGGCCTCGTACACGGAATGGTCTCATTGTCGGTCGCCTCATCATGCATCTCAGTGGTGGCAACTCCGCTGGGGCCGACAATGTCACGTGCTGAGGACCCCCCACCGCATACTATCTTGGACATGGCTCCCCACATCCTTGTCAACATGGATTACTGACGGTGCTGGTTCTCCAAAATGCGGTCTAGACGCTGTTCCACGGAAGCACCTAAAGGAAGAGGATCAAGATCATATTCACCGGTGTATGGTGGCAAGGCGTACTCCACAGAGGAAGGCTGAGGTGGGTGAGCGGGCAGGACAGATGGAGCTTGTCGTCTAGTAGATGCGCGCGGTGGATCACAAAGTAGGTGTTGAAGGACCCTGAACCATAGAGCGTCTAGAGTGGATGGTGTAGTGAGGCCTTCAATGGGCAGTTTGACAGGTCTGGTGACTCCAAAATGGTCAGTGAATGTATAAGTCTTGAGATCGCCTTTCAGAATAAGGGCTGTCTTGAAGTAGGCATAATCAAAGACCGCTTTCTCCTCCTTAGGTGATGGTTCTGCACTCAAATCAACTCCACTTTTCAAGAAAATTGAAGGTAGCAAATTACCTAAGTACTCATCCTTGGTTTTGGAGATGTTGATCCCACGCAGTTTCTTGCTAACGAGCATCTTCGCGAATTTGTAGCCGCGGTTTGTTTCTAAAGTCTTCGGGATTCTGCATCGGGTCTCGTGAGAGTAAACTTCATCGATAAAACGAGGTAGACCATAGTGTAGGAGAATCACCTCTGCATTCGTAAGTGAAACTGTCTCCTCCTTGCCTAAAAATAAGCTCCCCACTATCTTTGCGGTCACTCGAACCACTGGATTCCGAATCCTAGAAAGCTTGCGGTCACGAGAATCTGTAGTGGTGTCTCCTACCATGCCCCAAAGTTCTGCAGTGAAGTTGGCCGGGTATTGACACCTCTCTTTGTTGCATCAAACTCGAATATCTCACCTCTGGAATCGAAAGCTCGAAGAGCTGGCCGCGAGAAAAGAAGGTGATGTAAGCGTCCATGGCATTTTCATATCCTCCATCTCATGTGCAAATCTACTGAAGCAAAGAACTGGCGAGCCAACTCCTCATGCAGTGGATAAGTCTTGTATGGTAAGGTCCCAAGTCCCATCTGTCTCAATATCTCCATCATATCAGCCATTATTCCCATATCCTGGAATGTTCGAACACAAATGGCTCTTGTAGGTTTGAAGTTTATGCGAAGCCATCTGTTGTAGAAGACCTTATTAGCTGGAGCCCATGGTTCGTGCGGTTTCGTTGTCGGTACATTGCAGAAGCCTTCAAGTCACCGAGTTTGATGTTTTGACCCATTATGACTGGTATTCCGCCTTCAAATGGTGTGCCATCGGCTCTAGGCCATGGAGCTCTTGTAATCTCTGGTGGCTCCTCTTCGTCGGACTCCTCGTCATCTTCGTCCTCAGAACTTGATGGTTCTAGGATGGCAAATCGTTTTCCTTTGCTTTCTGAGCTCGAGATGTCGTTGGCTTTTCTGGCTGGTTTGTCGGGTTCCTTGTACCACGAATTGGATTCTTGCATGCTTGTGCCTTCATCTATTGTCATTATCCTACACACCACCAAGCAAACACAACCATCTCAAGTCAATTCCAAAACACCAAATGGCTCTCCAAACCAAAAAAACCAAAATGAGCAAATGTAAATGTATAAACACACTAGCTATATTGTTTCAAAGCTAGAAATACTCATTGAAAGCCATTCCAATATCCCAAACTTTCAAAACTTCCATCCAATCCTTATTTAAGTGCTATTGATATACCTCATATTTTACCGGTTTTATCACGATAAATATATAAT
>OVAP01004884.1:0-13814 GCA_900406295.1 Aurinia saxatilis | reverse complement strand
GCAAAATTGCGACGATTTTGCGAGGAAATTACATTTCCTCGCAAATGAGTAACAATGTACTCGCAAATTTGCGATTCCATTATTTCCTCGCAGATTTTCCTAGCAATAGCCGCTTTTTCTTCTAGTGGCTGAATGAACTATTCAACAAGTTTCCAATGATTTAGGACTAAATTATAATTAAGTTGTCTCTAAGATTCATCTAGCCAAAATAACCAAAAACTTTAATTGATACAATATAATTATATTATTGAATCATAAAAATTACTTGAATATTAGTTCATTCAACAACTATATTCAATCTTAGTGATTAGTAGTGTAAAAGTCTCGATCACCCATGATTAGAAGAAAAAACATGCAGAGAATCAATGTATATATAGTCACAGTTTTGTCAACATACCATTTATGTTTATATAGATATACAGTTTTCTAAGTCGACTCTCTCTCCTCTCTCCTCTCTCCTCTCAGCTCTCCTTCTCTCTAAATCTAGTTTGGGATCGGTGGTTAGTGGTTCTAGCCACCGCCGGTCCCCTCTTTTTNGTCCCCCTTTTTTTTTTTTTTTTTTTTTTTTTTTTTATGGTTTTTATGGATTGGATTCGAGATCGGGTCAGATCTACAATTTTTAGGGATTTAAACACAAGTCTATATTAAGGTTTTCTTCATAGCTTCTGTTTGCCTTTCCCTTGGATCTCCTTTTTGTAGATCCGCTTCTGTGGTTTTTCCCGATTCGAATTCCTCTCCTTGTTTTATTCTCGGCTCGCCGCGATCTACACATGCATGTATACTCTGTTTGGCTTTTATAATTCTATCAATTAGAGTTTGGGTGGCGACGTATCTAGTTCGTTCTGGCCTTTTTCGAAGCGGGTGGCGGTCTTTTCTTCTACGGAGCCGGTTTGTGTCTTCTCCAAATAAAGACCCGCCTTGTGGATTAAGCAATAACAAAGAGCGTTTGGAGATGAAGATGGACTGAAAACTCGCTCGTGGTTTCGTTTTGGCCAACCCCTCCCAAATCCTACTTGTTGCTAGACGGCTCGTGTTGCTTTCTCCTCTGTCTTGGAGCTGAGGACTCAAGATGGTTTTTGACCATCTTAGTTTATGACTCCCTTTCTCATGTAATGTCTAATTAAATTGGTTTAAGTCTATCATTATGTGTATGTATGTTGTAGATTTAGGGGCTTTTTGTTCACTTTTAGACTCCGGAACCATTTATGGTTCACGACAACTTCTCTGGTTTGTTTATGACAAACGTATCCCACCACTGTATCCCTCCTCAGTTTGCAATAAAATTTTACATTAGTGAAAAAAAAAGATATACGGTTTTCTGTTCCGAATTTTATGGTTACAAATAGGTTTGGACATGATATTTGGTCATTTTAGGTGTTTAATTTTTTTTGTATTAGTGATTACTCTTATTTTGCATCATATTTATGTTCCTTTTTCATTTTCAGGGTCATTTTAAAGTCTAGAGTATGTTTTCTTACATTTTGCATCTGATTAGTCTTTTTAAATTATCTTGGAAGCTTCGGAACACTATAATTTGTATGTGAGCTAGAAGAATGGAAGTGTGAGAAAAGTTATAAGAGATAGCAAAGACAAAAAATTGTTGGTTTGATTGGGTCCAACCTGATTTGATCAACACATTTATTCAATTGTCATTCTAACGGTAATCCAATTTGGATATCCGATCAACTAGACCGTTCAAACCTTCATTTTATGTGTTCGTTGATTTTGATTATCACATTAAGAAAACAAGATTCTTTAGATATTAAATCTTTTAAAAATAATTATGAGTGCAAATATATAATTTTTTTACTTAGGCCAAATAGAACTTATTAAAAAGAAAATCATGGTTTCTTTTACTAAGAGATGTCTATAATTCTTTGTATTAATAATATTTTTATGTAATTTTCTTTTGTTTTTTGTCAACAACAGTTTTGCATTCTGTTGAATTCAAACTCAAACGGTAAGACAGTAGTGATACTAGTTAACCGTTTGGCTACAAATAATGGTCATTGTTAATAAAAGATTTCACCAATTGCATATTTTTAAAAAAGTTCATAAATTGTAGTTTTTTTGTTACCGGATCTGGAACTGGACCATCTGGCCCTCACACTTCCGCCCAAACTGGTTATGATTATATTATTAAAGTCTTGGTTATATGGTATCACTATCAGACACGGATACGGAGAAACCTCTGAAAACGTGAAGCCCAACTTAGAATTCTTACAATATAAATGTTAATTATGTAGCATTACCATATTTAGAGTGACTAGTGAGGCCCAACTTTAAAATTATATTTTATAAAACATGTATATATTTATATAGATTGATATTCCGTTTTCTTATATTTTTGCAATATTTATATTTTGTTGTATAAATATCAGTGAACACTTCAAATATTTGTTGAATAAAAAAATTTGTGAATGATTTCCTAATAGTTTGGTTCCAAAATCGATGGATTTTCAGGAAAGGTTTACATACAATACTATAACACAAAGAAATAACAAAACGAGACGGGTAGATGACATTTACACGCCTTAAAATTCAACACCAAATTGTTGTCAGTACAGAAGAAAGCAAAAAAAAAAAACACTAATGTTAAAAACATTACCATATAGTGAAAAAAACGAAACCCATATATAGCAATAGATACGATTATACAACATAGTTAGATTTTAAACTTTTCTTTTTTACTTTGCTTTGGAGGAGAAGAACCTGCTGAATCCTCTAGATTGTTTCTCAGGAGTAAGTCCTGATGAGGACGATGATGAGTTTGATTTTGTGTGTCTATGTTTTGACCCAACCGGAGATTTCAATGGTGTTTCCTTGTAAGAAGGTGAAGTAAATGACTTGTCTCTGTTCTGTTCCGTGTCTGAAGGATTTGTGGAGGTTGCTTGTTCATTTTCTTCTTCTTTGTTTAGGGCTGCTTCTAGACTTGGAGAAGAAGCAACTATTTCTGTTTGAGGGCACATAGATTTGAGTTGCTTTCCGAGAAGCAATATTGTCTCTTGACACTCTGCTAGCTTCTCTGCAGCAGCTGCTAGTTCGTTGTCCTGTAAATATTCGAATTATTCTTTGTTAACTCAAACCCGAAAATCTCTTTTAGATATTGAATGTAGTTTGTTTCCAAAGTTACCTGTTTGGTCTTAGGATCAGCTTCATTTACTGAACAAGTCTGGCAAGTTTGGTTGTTCCTGGAGTTTTGTAGTCAAATAGAAGTTAGAGAACTGATGGTGAGAAAAAGAGAGTTGTAATGTGTAGTTTTATATACCTTTGTTGTAATTGCTCCTCGAGTTCTTGGCACTTGGCTAAAGCCTCGCGGTGATTGTCCTTTTCGTCTTGAAGCTCATCTTCTAACTTTTCAATTGTTCCTTTAAGGGAACTCAATTCGATTTCTAGCTCCGAAGATCTTGTTTCAAGAGATCTATATGATTCCACCATGCATTTGAGCTGAGTCTCTGCCATGCCATTAGACTTCTGAGCAGATTCCAAATCTGATTTGACTTGGGAAAGAAGTTGTTCTGTTTCTTGTAGTTTGGACTTTGTTGCTTCAAGATCTGCTTCACAGCTTGCAAGTTTGGTCTCTGCTTTTTCTTTCTCCTGTTTCAAACCTTCAAAATCTTCTGATGTAAATCTACAAGCTGCACCTTCTGCTGCAGGCTTGGGTTCGTAACGAGATTTTCCGATGCAATCATCTGGAATATCGGAATCAGAGCTCTGAGAACAACCATTTTGGTAGTGTTCACCTGATGAATCTTTATGAAGTGTCTTGTTTTCAGGTAGTGCGACTTTATCGATGCAATCAGGGCTGTGAATCTCCACTTCGGATGAGTTAAATCCCAAAACATCGATCTTAAGTTCACTAGCTTCGACTAAGACTCGCGAAAGATCAAACAGAAAGTCCACCAGAGTTTTCTCCTTGCCCAAGACTCTGTCAAATGTGACAGAGAACTCTTGAACTTTGTGGGAGAATGCGTCGTGGCACGGTGTTGCTTCTTTAGAAAGGTAGGAAACAAACTGGTAAATCTGAGAGAGGGCATCAGCCAATTCTTGAGTTATTACCTCGACGATGGTGGCTTTTTCCTCTGTGCTCTCAGTTGACATGGCTATCTCCTTTTCTTCAGTAAGACCGTTAGGTCCATGACTTTTAGGAATCAGCTTAACACCACCCGCTTCTTCAATGACACATTGTATATCTGTCAAGATCTTCTCAAAGGAAACATCTTTGGGGAGAGACTGAAGCAAAGTGGAGATTCTTTTCTTGAGTTGCGCTGCTGGTTGAATCTCGGCATCAGAATCAGCACTCGAGTGATCGGTAGAACCATTTGGTAAACAAGCTAGCTTTTCCATTTCTAGAAAATCGTCCATAAGCTCCAAACTTCCGGCCTTCTTGATCTTCGCACTGTCTTTATCCTTGTTGGATTGAGAGAATTCAGACATCAAAGACCCGGCAATGCTCCTAGCATCTTCGTTTCCATCCTCGGACATTGAAGCCATACTCGGTGGGTTACTAGCATTTTGACGAGAGAAAATTTCAGCAGGCATTTCAAAACCATTCTTGGTTGGACTTTTATTCATCATTTGAGCTTCCAATGTTTGAAGCCTGTTTGCCGTCTTGGCACAGAGGTTCCTCGATGCTTGAAGCTCGCTGTTACGCTTTGCCAAAGCTTCTTTAAGCATCTTCGTTTCCTCTTCCATTGCCAATATCCGCTCTGTCAACAAATCGTTTTCTTTATGGAACTTCTGCATATGGTCAAGCGAGAACTCGGAATTATGAGACATGTGTGACATTGGAGACATGAGAGGACTGGATGGCCTAGCCGGTGACCTCCTCTGTCGTTGATCTCCATAGTCTCTGCCTAAACTCTCAACCTCCATTTTCATCTGAGCAAGTGCCGCAGGACCAGGTAATTTCTTTCTCACTAGAGTGCGTAATCTTTGACACTCAGCCTCCAACTTTGCAATTTTCTTGACACCTTCCAAATGCTGCTTGTTTGCTGCTTCAGCAGATCTCATACTCATATTCTTCTCCTCGTTACGAATCTCCAACTCTTTGGCAATCACATGATGTTCATACTTGAGAGTATTAATCTCCCTCTCACAAGACTCAATATTATTCTTAAGATGTTCAATCTCAGACTCCGCTTGAGATTTCTCTTCACTTATCCTGACAAGCATGTTCGACCGCTCTTGCAACGATCTCGACAACGCGTCATTATCAGCCGCAGACCGCATTAACTCTTGCTCAAACTCATCCATCCTCGACTCAAACTCGGCCTTGAGCTTGTCCATTTGATTAGTCTTAGTTGCAATAACATCACGCAGCTTCTGCTCATTCTCTTCCTTTAAACTCCTAATCTGCCTCATACACTCTTTCAAAGCACCATCCAAATGCGCTGCTCGGTCTTCGACAGTAAGTTTTGCTAGCGTAACAGTCTCGAGATGCGTCTTCAAAGCCGAAGCTTCAGCTTCAGCTTTTTCCCATCCTACAAAACAAAGCAAACACAATCAGACCACACAAAATAAAAAATCATAACAAGATCTTTTTATTCATTGATACAAAACCTGTGACAGCTTCTTCAGCAACTTTGGAGTGTTGTTTCACCAAAACCTCCTTAGCTGTAATATCAGCATTCGCTGTAGATAACTTGGAATCCAAATCTTTAATCTGATCTTCAAGCTTCACAACTTGTTCCTCCAACTTTTTAACTTCGTCTTTTAAACCATTTAGTTGAGAGTATTGATCAAACGAGATCTGAATATAATTCGGCTTCTTATCATTCCCCTGTTTTTGTATATTTTTAAAAAAATTGAATCAAGACTTCGAATCTTACAAAAAAAAAAAACCAAATCTGAGAAATGAAGTTACCTGTTCAAGAGCTTCAGTGACAGTAGGTACAGCAACTTTCTCTGATGACTTCTTCTTCCATGGCCAACTCTTACGATCCATCTTTTTCTTCCTCCTCTNATCACAAAAAAAAAAAAAAAAAAAAATCAGAAAAACAGTTTTTGCATATTACTAATTACGGAAATAATTATTAGAAAGCCATTGACTAAAAACAAAAAAAAATCAGAGATCCAGAGAGACGACTACCGAGGATTCGAAATTGACTGGAAAAATTTAGAGAAAACGAAGTATAAAAGTTAAGAGTTCGATGAACACTTGTAAATGAAGATGAAGGTGGAAATCGAAATAGTGAATAGGTCCAAAAAAATATATATGGAGTTGAGAAATGGAAACGCGACAAAGTTCATTTACTAAAATCAAAAGGAGAAAATCGCAGCCTCGAAAATAGTAAGATACGAAATCACCGACGCCAAAAAGTCGTCACCGACGCCGATTCATAAAACTTTATATAGAAAATAATAATAATAATACGGTCGATTATTGGTAGTAGTAGAAGCAGAGCATACACAGTTCTGATTTCCGAATCGAAACAAATCAATAATATAACATAACAAAAATGTCGATTGGAATTCATTTTGATATATAAAAACTCACCGGAAAATGCAGGAGTGGGCAGAGAATCTGAGCAGAGAAGTTAAAGGAGGAAAGTGAAAGAAGAAACAGAGAAATGAATATAGAGAAATTCTGTTTTTTTTTTTAAGAGAGTGGTGGGTTAAGGTTTGATAGTGGCGGTGAAGGTGAAGGTGAAGGTGAAGGTGAAGGTGAAGGGTGATGGTGATGGTGATGGTGATGGTGAATGGCTTCTGTATCACTTCAAAGCCTAAAACGTAGCAGAGGCTCTCCTTTAAACTAATCCTCACCTTCCTTTTTCATTTTCTTTCTCTACCTTTTCTCTCTAACTCTTTTTTTTATACATATATACATACACCAATAATTTTATTTTTATTTAAAACTGATTTTTAGATTTTTTTTTTTTTTTTTTGGCGTTGTTTAATTAACTGAATGAATGAATTCTACTAAATCCGTAGACACTAGGCTATTTTGTTCTTAACAGACCTTTTTTTTTCATGAGGATAGGCAAAAACAATGACATGTATCACATGTTATACAATCCCCATTAATACTTACAAATATGGCACAGAAGAAAAATTAACCTATATCTCATATGCCATTGACGTTATTTCCTCATACTATTTAGACTTTTCGATGGTGGTGAATGTGTTTTTATTATTTCTACTGCTCTCTTGTTGTACTTGTATAATAATTAATATAACCGATTATTACTATTTTACACATGTATTTAGACTTTTGGATGGTGAATGTGTTCTTTTTTACTATTTCTGCTGCTATCTTGTACTTGTATAATTATATCACGATTATTATCATTTTACTCCTGTTTTATATTATTGTCAAATACTGTTTCCTTGTTGTAATTGTTGGGGTTTAACGACCGTAATCTAGTGATACTTAATTCATTTACAATTAGACAGACATCATATATCTAGAATCGAGTCAAATATTTGTGTAAATAAAAGGAAAAAATCCGTTAATGGATCAGTTAGTTGTTAATTAATGATTTATTTAAAAACACATAGATATTTAGCACATATAAACATTACATTTTATATGTAGATATGAATTTATTTGAATCTAGGTAAACGTGGCATATTACATTGCACATACGATAATAATGCACTCTTCTTCTTTGTTTTTTTACTTCGATGATGCACATAAATGCTCATTCAATATGTTTTTCCTTACAGTTTTTACGTCCTATATATTAATTTTATTTTGTAGTATTATTTATGGTCATGCATGCTTCGTGTTTTTATTACTAACATCTAGATACTTTACTGGTTCTTCTTTTGATTACGTTGACTGATTACATCGAAAAACGATTAGTTTTATACGATTAAATTCCTTAAATTTCGAAATAAGCAAATGAATATGGTAGTAAGTGACAAAAATGGACCAAAAAAATATTGGAGTAAATATGGAAGACGGAACTACCGTAGAGTCTTGACAAAATAGACTTGAGATATTAATTAATTTTAAGCTTCCTTTTCCACCGATTAATTATCTTAAAGGAAATACAAAATAAAGGACTATCGATTCCTGTCTTTTCCTACCAAAAATAGAGAGTAAATACAATATGATTTTTTGGTAATATGCTATCAACAAACCAAAAATACACGTAGAAAAAATATATTTATTTATTATTGAATAAATTCATTCAGTGATGGTCCTTACAATTTGCATTCATATATAGTTTAGAGACAAGCCAGCAAACAAAGTTTGTACACCACACACTGTATATGGCAATTCCACGGACCGAAAGTAAAATGAAAATTTATACTATTATGTCTTAAAGTTCAACTAAAATTAAAATTGCAAAATTAATTGAAAATGAAAAGTGATATAACGACTTATTTTCAATTTAAAAAAGAAAAAGAAAAGACTAGTTTCTAGATAAGGAGACTTGAAGAGTAAAGTATATTCGAATATATAATATATATGATTATTGGGGTCATTTTCTTTTATTAAAATAGGATTTAACTAGCTTAGACTTTACTTAATAATCATACTTAATTTCAATTAGGTATATCATCTAATATGTTTACTGTCCACCTACACATTTTATCCATTTTGTGATTTAATCGAATATAAGATGCTAACCACCCGAATTAATATCCAGGAAATATCTATTTTTTTGTACGCATATATATATCAGACAACTTTTGTCAAATCAAGTATTTTTAAAAATAAAAATGCTGTCTACCGAAAATTTTGTTATGTAGCTTCATTTTTTTTATCAAACATTATAATTTTTTGTAGCTTTTGAAATTAAAACAAATAAAAAGAAAAGTCAACATCCAACTATTGTCGAAATCAAAACAGCAGCAGACAGCAAGGAAAACACGTGGCTTACTTTCACACGATTACCGGTTTGGTCTTACTGTAGTATGCGTTGTACAGTATCATTATCTCAGAATCAATCCAACGGCTGTGATCTGCTTTTGTGTAACTATTTATTCTTAGCTTCACTCACCCGTAAACAAATTTCACCATCAATAAACAGTTGATAGAATTTATTTTTGTTGAATCTGATTCTCTATATAGTGTGTATGGTAAGTCACAAAAATATCACCAAAAAAATTCTAACTTCACGATGACGAATAAGAAAGAAGAATAGTCTTGCAAAAAGAAAAGTAATACTGTAGTATCAAAATAAAATTAAAAAAAGTTATGAATACTAAGCAAGTTTGGAATATTGATGAGCTGTATTGAATCGTAAGAATTTATAGTGACCACCGATTAATGATAAAAAAGAATAGTTTAGAAAGTAATTAGGGGTGGGTCCAAAAAATAAAAAGGGCACGTAACGCGCTTTTCGTCACGTGATATGTCTACATTATCTAGGGTCATTAGTACGTGTGTGCGTGTCAATTTATACCGCTTTATCTCATTAATCATATCAAAAAATTTACACCAATCCCTATGGCCACATTGCCACCAAGAAAAGAAGTAATTTACAGAAGAGAAAATAAGACACATATCCTCAATACTTGTCATTTTTTGTCTGTCAAAAACGAATAAAAGAAACAATTTTCGAATTTTGTAAGAAATTAAAAATGTAATTAACGATGCAACTGGAAAGAGAAAAAAACACATTAACAGTCCATGGTCGGGTCGTGAACCGCATGTTTTAGACTGTATATACCGGGTCGAGTTATAACCCGCACGCAAAACGACATCGGATCACTGAAACAGGTGGGACCCAGCTTCGTAACTTCTGTAGTTTTTATATGATTGAGGGAGACTGTGACTAGGTCCATTTTAAATAAAGCCTTGATACGTGTAAACCTGAAAACGACATCGTAATGCCTCAAGTGAAATTGCCTTCTTCGACCAAACGACAAACTTTCACACACTCCAACACAAATATGTGACAGAAACAAAATACTCCATTATAATTCTATAACAAATGTGAAAAAAAAAAACAATAGACTATAATAAGTCTATAACATAAACACACACCAACTTCAATTCTCCAACATGTAAACATGGTTATTAGTTGTTCTATTTTTGTTGAACATTGTTAATGAACAATTACTGATTATAATACACTGAGTCATTCAAATTTCCAGATGCCGACGGCTAACCTAAAGACACTTAACCTAAGACTTTAAATAATAATTACCGACGTAGATCGATCCAAATTATGTTTGGTACATGTTTATTATATTCATAAAGATTCGCATTAAATTATACATCTCGATAAGTATAATAACAATGTCAATCAGTTCCAGGGTTTGGCTACTAAACTTAGATTAATCTCCTTAATTAATTGTCTTGTAATCAAGGGTTCCATTTACTTAATCTGGTACGGTGACGACCCCATTAAACCAATAGGCAATATATATAGCAATATTTACTTCTTCTTTTTTTCTTTTTTTTTTTGGGGTCAACTTATAGCAATATTTACTAATCATCAATGTTTATAACAACTGTCACTTAAATGTGGGACTTTGCTATTTAAACCCCCATTAAAAAATGGTAGATATATAGGTTATAATTTCACTTATTCGTTTTTATTATATTGCAGGTGGTTGTTTAAATATTTTTTAATTTATTAATCGAACCGATTAAACGTAGATACTGACCTAATACTCTTAACTGTTACCAACTACTGCAATAAAATACTCATAAATTTTCCTTTACCAGCTAAAACAAATGACAGAGGTATAACAACTACTCTCAAAATACATATTTTATATCAGATGTATACTTCTGCAAATATGTCATATACAGTCTATACTATGCTTTTGATAATAATACTTCATTTTTTAATATTCTAAACAAAACTATCCTTGAACTTTTTATATACATGTCCGTGTGGATAACATTAAATATTATATTTTATATACATTAAATCAGCATGTACGATTTATTTGTCTGTCTGATATATATTAATGTAATATGTATCAGCTCAAAGATATATGAAAATATTTCATGTGAACCCAAGAATATAAAAAGGGACACAAAAGGAGTTTTTTTCATTTAAAGAGTGTTTGCTCCTTTGGAAGTGCAATGCACATGCGAGCCACGTAGATATATATTTTACAGTGTGTGCCATGTGGAATTTTCCGGCACGTTGTGTTTAATTTCACAACTTTAAAATCATGAGAAATTCAATACTCATGCATTTGGTAGATTTGTAAACTTTAATGAATGTGTCAAACAAACTAATTTGGTTATAGCTTCGATTACTAAACTTTCTATATAAGCTAATTTTGGTCATCGTCTTTAATAAAGTTGGTTGAGAAACATAATGGAAAGTTAATGCAATATTAATTGTAACATACATAAATAGTTATGTGATCTGTATCGTATGGTAGAGGAACAAAAAAACATCATTTTATTCCGAATAGTAACAACCAATTTTGCTATTTTTTATACTCCCTCTGTTTCAAAATATAAGCAGTTTTAAAGAATATTTCTTGTTTCAATATATAAGCAGTTTTAAAAGTTCAATGCAAAAAGTAAACATGCACTTGAATTCTATTGGCTTCCAAAAATGTTAGTATATTTATTTATTTTATTAATTAAAAAATAAAGCACTTTTTGTAAAGTATGTGAAAAACTAAATATTTTCTTAATATGCGCGCTTTTAACCAAAACTTCTTATAAATTGAAACAGAGGGAGTATAAATTATACTCCTAATATTTACATTCCCATTTTCAAGAGATATCAAACGGAAAAAAACTCTTTATGCGAAATATATATAACGTAATATTTTTATGACCATCTATATTTTATATTATTTTTAATCACTTATTGGATTGTTTTTAATGAAATATGGGGTTTTATATTTTATATTTTATAAGCATGGCAAATATGGATATGGGGTTTTGTTAATCAACTAAAATATATGAACAAATAAAACATATATCATATGTATCATGTTGTTATCTAAAGTAAAAAAGGTGAAATCAAAACATTAACAAATATGCACTCAAATCAGACTTAGATGATAACACATTAATAACTCTATCAGAAACAACTAAACTATAAATTTGTACTAGTACGAGTTGAATCATCACTATAATGATAATCACATTAACTAAAAACAAATATCAGAATGTAATATATTTCGGATTAGTCTTTGGTTTATGTTGTAAAACACTAGTAACTATTGAACATGAATAATATGGGACAGAGAAAATAAGGAATGTTTGTTTAGATGAACAAATCCTAAATATTAAAAAAGTTAACTACTTTAATTAGTAACACAAGACACTAAGCAAAAATATACTTAAAGAAAGAGTGAAGAAGATCTTGTTTCTTGGCGGTGGTGGTGGACTAGCGATGATTACAAGAAGGAGAGAATGATTTTCCACCTCGAATTATATCTCTCTCAATTTCTGTTTTCCAGCCTTTACTTTGTTCGTACGTTATTGATATTTATGGGCAAAATTAAAAATTCGATTTTTAATATATTTTCAACAATCCACACTCATTTGGAGAATTCAATATATTTTTATTCAACGAAATGGGTCCCTAACGAACACCAGCACACAGGACAGCTTTACTCCACTTCTTTTTTATTTAGCTAAATATACTTGAAAAAAAAACCGCATTATCTTTTATTATTATTACCAACATCATCATCAAAATATTATTTTACTTTTTGGTGTATTTTATTATATCACATTCCTTAGGATTCTGTTCTGTAAAAGTCACATGATCCAACTTTCATTTTGATCTTTTGCTTCCTCTGTTGGCAATCATTATCATCGTGAGGAACTGTGTTTCATTTTTTTTTTAACAAGCATGCTCTACAAAATTACAGTTTGTGTAAATATCATTCCTTTCAAAATTTATGACACGTTTACATTCCCGATACCATTCTTTCTATGTTCTATTATTTGTTCCATAAGAAACCCTTTTTTTCTTAGTAACTCTTTAGTAATTTTTTTTCTTAGTAACTCTTTGTTTTAAAGAAGAAAAAAAGGTGGGTAGATGAATAAATTAGAAGTAGAGGAATAGGGCCTCAGGTTATAAACCTGAAGTGATGGAGTTGGCCCATTCTTTTGTCATTATGTTTCAGCTGAACCACCTCTTGTGATTAATTACTAAACTAGTGTTCTTGGCATTTTTTTTTTCTTGATAAAATATTCTTGGCATGTCCATAAACCATAACCATATATTTCATTGTTTGATTTTTGAGATACATATATTGCTATGAACGGAAAAACAAGTAAAACGATACAATTAAACATGTTAAAATACAAATCAGAACATGTCAAAATATATATGAGTGACAATAATATTTGATCCGTTTATAAGATGATTTTAAACCGCAAACTTGCATGGTTAAATATATAGTAAAAACAGATTAATCCGTTCTGTATATTTTTTATCTGTCATTTTTTCATTCTTCCTTTCACACTTTATATATACCTCATCGAATTATTTTTTAAGATAGAAGTTAAAATGAGATGTTAATCACAATGGATCTTTTCCAACAAAAACACAATGCATCTTTTCTTGGATGTGGCAGGACGCCTAAATTCAACGTACTTACTTAGCTATAATGATAATTATATACACTTCAATTTCGCTTTAATCAAATCTTGTCTTTGAAAAAACAATGAGAGAGAGTGAGAGACAGAGATAAAGAGTAATTTCTTGTCTTTTCACTATGTTTACAATCATTGTACTTAAATGCATTATGCATCTATAAACAATCAATTAGCCTCCATAAGGGCATCTCCAACAATGGCCCTCATTTTGAGTGGGGCAAATCCTCAAAATAAGGATTTGAGGCTGTATGATTCCAACAATAAAACCTTAAAAAAATCTTCAAAATTTTATTAATTTGCAATATGATCCTTCATATTTATA
>OVAP01004883.1:0-13814 GCA_900406295.1 Aurinia saxatilis | reverse complement strand
CTAAAAACTAATTATAAACTCAAAACTACTCTATTACCTAAAATTCCCAATTTTTTAACCTTCAAAAGTCTTTTAATTCACCGTCGACATAAAGACGAACCATGCCCAAGAACTATGTCCCTGAGAATTAAGTCCAATCTCACAATTTTTTCTCGCCACCATTAAAAGCACACAGAAATATATATATATATATATATATATATATATTTCTTTATCAAAGAGGCTTATGTATTATTTAAAAAAAGTTACAATGAATTTTGCTTCACTAATTAGTTTGATTTCTCATTTTTAGGCCGTAGTCGGATGGAGGATTGTATGTTTGTTCATGAGAATTGAACCGAAACACTGCACCAATACATTATGAATTGATGGTCTCGAAAATGTGCAATTTAGTAGAGTATAGTACATAAAATATATTACCAATGCACTAAATTGTTATTTATAAAATACGAAGACGACCCATAAACATAGAAAGGGTATTAGGTATATATTCAATATGAGAGTTTTATGTAAAAAACTTCTACAAATAAGTCAAACACTACAATAATACCCCACATATAAGTAATTACTTCTTTATTTATTTTGGCCGAGCCAATGCATTAATGGCCAACTTCTCACCGTTCACACAATCACCAGGATTTAATGTTCCAATGTAATAGCTATAACCAAAAGGAAGATAGATCCAGTCGTCTCCGGTATTGTACTCTTGCGATCCCTCATTTGGTCTACAATTTTCATAACCAGTTTGATTTACCACCACCATATTGCTGATATTATAATCGTATATGAATTCTGCAATTTCAACATCAAAATCATATTAATATAATATGGACCAATTTATGTAGAACGATTTAGACTCTTAATTAAGATTGCGTCGATGGAACAGAATAATGGACTAAAACATCTTAGTTTAATCATATTCTCAACAGTTTGGACCGAACCAAGCTGATTTATCCAGCAAGTCCTCCCTCCACTTTACTATGATCAAACACACTAATAATCGAATAGTTTTAATGTTGATACGTACCGAGAATATCGCCAGCGTAAAAGGTTTTGCCATCAGCCCAAGTCTGCTGGAGAATAATCGTGTCCCAACCAAATTTACCTCCGACCTTGTATTTTTTCTGCTTTCGGGCATGGGTCATGTCGTTGGCTAGAAGCAAGCATAAGACCATCATGAAAATAGCCCTTTGAACCGTAGCCGCAACATAAGAATTCTGTCCAGAGGATCGAGCCATTTTGCTTGTATACCTTAAGAAGTTTTTGGTGAAGTAGCCAATACTTTTCTGTTTATATATATACACTGTTCACTTTACGATATGTTGATATAGTTTCCTTACAAGTGATATACATAATTTTGGTAAGTTCATCTACGATATTGTTTAGTAGTCAAACAATTTTTTTTTCTTTTAAGAATTCATGAATGCGATACCAAAATTAATTTATAATTTCACATATTAATATCTTTCTTTATTATCACATATTGAATAATGTATAATTTTGACCATAAATTTGACACAACATTACCAAAACATCAACACAACATAGGTATATATGTTGTTGACCGAAGAAAGGAAGTTGCATTAACTTTTTGGTCATAATTATGTGTCTTTAATTCTCTATGTCATTACTAAACACTACTCCTCCCCTTTAATATTGGAAGTTATTATTATTATTTTTTATTAAGAATCTGAATGTTGATGATAAAAAAAATTCATAGATTTTTGTGTGTTTTACATATATTAAGAAAATATTTAATACTCCATAATTAATCACTATATTTATCTAAGAAAATTGTAGACTTCTTTGGCATTGTTCAACGTATATACTGTTTATTTTCATCTTCAACCACCAACTATGAAGTATTCAAAGAGAAGGTAAATGGTATAACACTAAAACCATGATCACAAACACGTTGAGAAAGCCACATTGGTAGTGTTAACCTACTAAGATTTCAAGCTTCAAAGATACAAAATACTTTGTTTTACTTGGCAAAATACATAGTGATGCCGAGTCTCTTTAATAACTCGTCTATTTTCACTTAAAAAGACCTTGACAACTACAATGTATCAAAGTAGTAGTAAGGATCGAATTCACAAATCCCAGCAATTACACTGTAACCTATCAAATTAATTAATTAATCTAAATCGAATAATTCAAGGTTTTGGTTTTGGTTTCTAATTTTTCTATGGTTTTAAATTCAATAATAATAAAGTGCTAGACTTAGGGAATGATCAATGAATTGTCTAAAACTAAATTGGATGTTTATTCAGGTTCTAATTCTTCTCAATTCCAACTCAAATATAATTCTAAATTGGTCCACTTTCGTGGTACCAATCACTTCTCTTAACTACTTAAATGCCTAAACTTTCATTTGGATTTAAACTAGCTAGAGAGTTTTACTAGAGCAGATTTGATAAGTTCATAACTTGCCTTAGCATGAAATTTTGTTGGCTAAGGACAATCAGCTCTCCTAATGAGGTTTCAAGAATCCTACTACACTTTTGTTTAATAGGAAGTCCTATGAACAAATATTAGGTGATCAATTCTAGTTTAGGCTTTAAGACATCATTAGGAGGAAATTCTTCTACACATCTACCTATTTACATCCAGTTAATAACTTAACAACCCATGATCTCCCTAGATCTAACAATCTAACTACTTACACATGACTAAACTAACAATAAAACAATATGAAATGATGAAAATAATTAAAAACAATGAAATACTGAATAATACTTTATTAATAATAAAAATAATGAAAGAACAAGGGTTCAAGAACACTTCTCAACCGTAGGGAATGTAATGGATGAAGGAAAATGAACAACCCTCAAGAAATCTCCAAGACACAATCACAGAATATCAAGAACAATGAAAAACAATGAAAATAAAGTGTTTGGATCTAAAAGAGATGAATCTCAAAATTGGCTTTATAGGGAAGGGTTTTTGTCCATGATCTCAGAAAATAAGGCAACTTATTGTCAATCTGATGATTGAAAGTTGCCAAAAATAGTTCCTCGTCAGGCTACAAATCGATCGATCCACAATTGGATCGATCAATCTGTGCAGTCATTTTGTGTGCGGGTCGATCTACGGAAATTCCGAATTTTCTTCAATAACATGGATCAATCGATCGATCCAACCCTGAATTCATCATTTCTTCACATTTTTGCTTACAACTTCATCTTGAAGCTCAAATCCATACCCCAACGTATTTGTACCTGTTAAGACTCTAAAATGACACTAAAAGACTCGAAAAACACTTGAAAACAAAGGTTAGAAAGTGTTAAAAACGCAATATATCACTCTTGCAGAGAGTGAAACACATGGAATTGGAGGATTTAAATTCTTGTTTGGAATAGTAATTTGGTATGATTTACTTTCTACGTACTATCAATATAGTAAGCAAAATCTTACAGTAAGAGGATATGGATCTTAAGGTTGCTAAATTTGAAAACTACAGAGTAACGGGTTTTGAGAAAGAAAAACTAAAGCTACAAAAATAGCCATTAAAATGGATATAGAACCCGTATTTCCGAAACCGAAGCATTTGATAAAAAGAAAAAAATGTAGTATGGTGAAGATGCAGAGAAAGTTAATGAAAGTAACACATAATTGCAAAGGATAGTTTTAGGATCAATTACTTCATCATCGTAATTGATCAAACTATAATGTCTCTTGATGTAAGATTTGAGAAATTTAGTTATTATGAGGAAATCTTTGGGTGTTTTGGTTAAGTTTAGAGAAACTAAAATCAAGAAAAGATGATAAGTTAATGAAATATCTTGTATAAATCTTGCAATATCTTTTAGGATGATGGGGTTTCGGATATATAAATCTATGTGTGGAACTTAAACTTCTAAGAAAAGGGTTGCCAAAAGAAATCACAAAAGTGAAAAGTTGTCAAGGTGTTGGGATATTTGAAGAATGGATGGGATATTTGAAGAATGGATGATATTTCAATACATGGATTGCTTATCCTGTCTTAATAACAATTCCAATTTTAGTTATTTCTGCATAAAGAGGTTTTTCAAATTTAAAGCTCATAAAGTATTATTCATGTTCGACTATGTCTCAAAAGTGATTGAATGACTTTTTATTGCTATCAATAGAACAAGATTTGCTGAAACTTTTTGATTCTTCGAAGTTGAAAAATGATTTTCTAGGAAAGAAAGCAAGGAAGATGAAATGATTTTGCAGGAAAGAATGCAAGGAGCATTATCTTTTTTGAGTAGTGTATTGATGTTTCTATATTTTTTTATTATTATTATTTTTTTAACTTTTACAACAAGAAAAAGGGTAATAATGTACTTTTTAAAACATAAATTTGTTAAATGGGTGGTTTTAAAAATCTTTGTTAAATGAGCGGTTTTTACATATATAATGTCCTTTAACCTTAAATTCAACTAACCTTTACAAAATTAAACAAAATCATTAAAGTCTTGGTTTTTTATCAAATTACGTTGGTTTATGATATTTTTTAGTTGTGAAATTAATATGTTTAACATTAATTAGTAATATATAAATTTTTAAACCCATACCATTCTCTACGGAGAATTGTGTTTATTTTTTATACACCATCCACCGTACTTAATCGTACATGACCATACACTATCCACCATACACCATCCACTACGAGCATTCACCTATGCCACAACCATACATCATCCACCACAACCATACACCATCCACAATTAATATCCACCGTACACCACAACCATACACCATCCACGTCTAACATCCAAATGACCAAATACTATCTACTATACACCATCCACCACTAGCATACACCACCCACCATGATCATACACCACCCACTATGACCATACACCATCCACCATTAGCACACACCACCCACAATGATCATACACCACCCACTATGACTATACACCATCCACTATCCACCATGATTATACACCATCCACCACGATCATACACCATCCACTATGTACTAGAATCTATTAGATTCTAAAAAAATACGATTTTGATAACATAGTAACAATTAAAAATAATAAATAAATAAATATATATATATATATATATAATTAAAAAATTAATTTTTATGAGATCCATAGAAATTTAAAAGAAAATTAAAAGAAAATTAAAAGAAGAAAAATGTTTCTCACAATACTTAACCAAACATTAAATATTTTCTTAATTTAAGGTTAATTTTTTCATTAAGAAAAATAGGAAACCAAAAACCACCCATTTAGGATTTTTTTTTTAAACCACCCAATTACTAATCAACTTTTAAAAACCACCCAATCACCTAAATTTTCCTTAAAACAACTGAAAGTTTAGTAATATTTTGCAGTTTTGATTCTATTATTATAAAAAACCCCGTCGATTAGGAGCATTATTTTCTCAGTTTACTTTAGGCATCAACCAAACTTGGACCGACATTAAGTGCATGTGTATGCTAATAGAGTACCATATGAGTTTGAGTCAAATATGTCCTTTAAGATATTCATAACTTACTTTCCTTTGATCATGAATTGGATCTAAAGTTTTTTTCTGATATATTCAGCCCTGATTTTATTGTTATTGCTATTATTATGTTGGTGCTATCTAGTGCACTTGCACTAACTTGACATAGGTTTTTGGTATCTTGGTATGATATATTTTGCTCTAACTAAGTAAAAATCTATTGATGTGCTTGTGGCTAGTCCGAGTGCCATTAAATGTTTATCTCATAATACATAATCAATTAGACTTGATTATACTTTTCTGTTTACCATATGGATACAAATATAGTGGTATGTAAGTATCTTATAAGAAAGTTTCAATAAACTTGGTGTGGATTTCACTTTAGGAACTTTGTTTCCACTTTTAAGGTCTAGACTTGGCATTTTTAAACTGGTTACTATGTTTGCTTTATGTTGAAAACCCTTTTACAAAAAAACGTTTCAATAGACTTTGGTTCATGTAATTCGATTTGTCACTTTCAGGCCGTCATTAGGATTATATGTTCGTTTATGAGAATTGCACCGAAACACTGCACCAATACATTATTGGTTGATGTCTCAGAAATGTGCAATCTAGTAATTTGGTTGTATAAAGTATGTATCAATTGATTGTTATTTATAAAATACAAAGAAGACGACCCATGAAACCTAGAAAATAAGGTTATTAGGTTTATATATTCAATCTGAGAGTCGTTTTCCGCAAAAAAATCTTTTACAAATAACTCAAACACTAAAATTATACCCCACATATAACTCTATACTTGTTTATTTAATTTGTAGGGGAAGACAATGCGTTGATGGCCAACTTCTCACCGGCCTGACAATCACCGGTATGTAAATTTCCGATGTAATAACTATAACCATAAGGAAGTTGGATCTTATCGTCTCCGGACTCGTGCACATACGAACCCTGATTTGGAATACACGTTTCATAACCAGTTCGATTTACCACCACCATATTGCTCACATCAGCATCATATACGAATTCTGCAATTTGAACATTATACCATTTGACGTAGAAAAATTTAGACCACTTTTAACCAATTTAACCGACGATTAAAATTATACCACTTTATTATGAATAGATTGTTAGATTTTTTAACAAACACATTAGTAATAGAAAATTTTAACATTGATACATACCGAGAATATCGCCAGAATAAAAGGTTTTGCCTCGAGCCCAAGTGTCCTGGGGAATAATCGTGTCCCATCCAAATTCACCTCCGACCTTGTATGTGGTCGGCATTCGGGCATGGGTCATGTCGTTGGCTAGAAACAAGCATAAGACCATCATGAAAATAGCCCTTTGAACCGTAGCCGTAATGTAAGAAACTTGTCCAGATGATCTAGCCATTTGCTTGTATATGTTCTAAAGTTTTTGGTGAAGTACCCAATACCTTTGTGTACATATTTATATACTGTTTATCTATATGAGTTTGATGTAATTTCATTACAAGTGAGATACAGAGTTTTGGTATCCAAAATATCATTGTTTAGTAGTCAAACAACTTTTTTTTTTCTTTGAAGAATTCATGAATCCGATACTATAATTAACTTATAAATTCAAACACAATATCTTTTTTTTTTAATTAAATCACATACTGAATAATTTATAATTTTGACAAAAAATTTGACACAACATTACCAAAACACTAACACAACATATGTATGTTGTTGACCACAAAAAAAGAAAGTAAGACCATCATGAAAATAGCCCTTTGAATTATTGTGTTAACTTCTTGGTCATAATTATATATCTTTAATTCTCTATGTGATTACTAAACACTACTCCCTCAGTTCTTAATTGATACTCCATAATTAAGAAAACAATTAATACTCCATAATTAATCACTATATTTATCTAAAAAAGTTGTAGATTTATTTGGCATGGTTCAACGTATATATTGCATCTTCAACCAACAAGTAGGAAGTATTCAGAGAAAAGGTAGATGGAAAGTCACATTGATAGTGTTAAACTTAAACCACTATGATTTCAAGCTTCAAGGATACAATATGCCTTGTTTTACTTGACAGAATATAATGATAATTCTGACCACCGTAGTCATGTTGAGTCTCTTGCAGAGAGCGAAACACATGGAATCGGAGGGTTTGAATTCTTGTTTGAAATTGTAATTTGGTATGATTTTCTTTTTGTTGTCAATATAGTAAGCAAAATCTTGCAGCCAGGAAATGGATCTTGAGACTTGCAATTTTTCAGCTAGGAGGGCTCATTGGTTATTTTAGAAACTACAGAGTAACGGGTTTTGAGAAAGCAAAAACTAAAACTACAAAAATAGACATTGAAAAGGATATTGAACCAGTATTTTTGAAATCGAAGCTGATTAAAAGAAAAAAAATGCAATGTGGTGATTGGTGAAGATGCAGAGAAAGTTAATGAAAGTAACGATTAACTACAGAAGATAGTTTTATGATCACTTACTTCGTCAACATAGTTGATCAAGCTATACATGGAATATTCGCCAACAAGTTGGTCTCAAGCTATATATGGAATGTGTTCATCAACATAGTTGATCAAGCTAGGTCATTTTTACGAGGGTTCTCAGCTTCCATATTGAAGTTGTTCTTTGTTTTATTTTATTTCTTTTGTTATTGTATACTTGGGTTGTATATCTTGTCTCTAAACCATTGTGAATAAGTTTTTATTACCCTTTATCTCATTTTATCAATGCAATTCATTTCACTTATGCTTTTGTGTTTTTCAATGTGTGAGTAGATCCTTAGTTACATTTAGGGATTTCTATAGATTTGTGGTTCAAATGATTAGACACAAATAAGTTAGCCTTTGATTCCTCCATATAATGATGTCTTAATGTCTAGACTAGATTGATCACCTAGTTTATGTTGTTAGACTTAATCTATTCACCAAAGGTGTAATAGGTTGCTAGAAAACATATTTGATGAGCAAATTGTCCTTAGCCAACGAGAGTTGATGCTAAAGTAGTTTGTGGACTTATAAACATGTTCATTAGTGCTTCCTTGCAATTTTAGGTTCATGCAAAAAATTAGATATCTAGACTGCTTAGAAAAGTGATCGATGCCACGAAAGTGGAACAATTCTATATCTATGTGTGAGTCGAGGACGCCCTTAATTTGAACCTAAATAAATTTCTAGTCATTGTCCCACATTTTTTTATGATTTCCCTAAGTCTAGCGCTTTTTATATATTCAATTTAAATCATCTTTAATCGATTATTCACATTAGAAACAAAACTTTTTATTCATTGTCCTAGCTAAGTTTAAATATCTTAAGTTTAAATATCTTATAGTCTATAGCATAGCTATTGGAATTTCTGGTTCAACTCTTAAGCTATACTACAACCCATTATTTATAGGTAAATCAAAGGAATTATCTTGATATGTATATGTCGGGAGAAGTGCCAATACATACACGAACTAAAGTAAACGTGAAAATACACACATGAACTAGCGTATAGTGTTTCTGCATACACAAACTTTTAGTTATTCAAATTTTCATACACAAACTATGAAATAGTGCATAATCTCACATTGACCCAATTTTTGTCAAAGACTTTTCTGAACCGGATCCAACGTGGAAGATAAAATTTTTTTATTCTGATTAAAAAATAAAATGGTCACGTCTAAAACGACGTCGTTTTGTTGTTTGGAATAATACATATATATATATATATTATTTTGTGGACAACATAAAAAAAGGTGAAAACAACGTCGTTTTAGACGTGGCTATTTTTAAAAATATAAAAGATGCATACAATGTTTTTCAAACTACAAAATTCCGTAATACAATCTTGGATCTCCTTCTCACATCGGTGTACAATAGTTTCACAAGTTCTGAGTTTTCATTTCAAGATTTTTCATCTCAAATTCACAAGCTTTTGACTCATTTTCTAATGCCACCACATCTTCTTGAACCTTATTCATCTTGTGAATCAATTTCTCAACCTCTTCAACAACAGTGAAGAACAAGTAATTTAACTAAAATTCGTTGTTTGTGATACATTAGAACTCTATAAATTAATACTCGATAAATTAATAATTACTATAAATTAAGATAATAACTTTTTAAAACCCTATGTAAAATATGGTCTCAATAATAACATAAATTAATAGTTATAAATCTTAGGTGCTAGTATATATATATTTTTTTGAATAAATTGTTAAATTTTATTCAAAAGTGACCAATTTGTTTACATTAAGATGTATAGAAACTAAGCTATTATAAGCTTAAACTACAGAGCACTACCAGACCAAAATAAACAAACAGATCCAAATATCACTAGATGCTCCTACAAAGGAACCAAATTTGCAAGGCATCCTCCATGTTGGTATCTATTGTCAAAACCGATGAGATTCTGTTGCGCATGTTTTTGTCTAACAACCGGATCAGAACTTGAGCTGGTACCTCTGCTTCACCATGTCTTCGCCTATTCCTTTCTCTCCATATGACATAAAGAGTGGATTGAAACAGGTATCGAAATAGAAAGCTATCAATACTTGTTCCTAGAGTACCTGTAAGTAGGTTCACCAGACTTTGCCAATCCGTAGTGTATTTAGCTTTGAGAATGTCTCTAGCCAAAGTTTTCCAGATTTGCTCAGAATATTGACAGGAAAAGAAGAGATGGTGCATAGTTTCTATCTTCTCATCACAGAAGACACAACTTACACTAGTCTCCAATTTCCAACGAATCATCCGTTCTCCAATTGAGAGTCCATTGTTCATAGCTAGCCACACCATAAAAGAATGTTTTGGTGTGGCATGCTTGAACCAGACCCCATTGGACCATGAAACCTTTGGCTTGTGTGACCTCATCTGCTCCCAAGTCTCACTCGTTCGGAATCTTCCTTGAAACTCCCCTTTGTGATTTCTCCAAAGTTGCACATCCTCCCCTGCATCCTCCCTATTTTCCAAGTAGTGTTCCAGCTCCTGTTCTAAAACATTAAACTGGCTCACTCTGTGATTTCTCTTCCTTCTGTTTCTTGTTAGCTCTGCTAGTCTCATAGTTTTTGGGATGCCCAACAATATTGTACCACCATGTCTGAAAATGTTCCATAAACTACCTAGGGAACTCCAAGTATCATACCATAAATGAGTATTCTTTCCATTCTTAACCAGAACTCGATGAAATTCCTTTGCCCAATTTCTGTATTTCATAAGGTTTCTCCACATCCATGATCCTTGAATCAAAGAGACTGCTTCTGACCAAAAAGATTTTCCTTGAAAGAGCTCCCGATGTATCCATTGTACCCACAGATTTTAGTACTTAATATTCTCCAAGTCAGTTTCAAACACATAACTTGATTAACCACTCTTAGATTCCTCACTCCTAATCCACCTTCCTCTTTTAAAGTGCAAACCACCTTCCATGAAATTTTTGCTTTATGTTTCTCAAGATCAGGACCAGACCATAAAAACGATGAGCATATACTCTCTATTTCCTTTATGCATCTACTTGGAAGTCTAAAAGCCGAGAGCCAGAAGTTGACAGTACCTATAAGAACTGAATTTATCAGTTGAAGACGTCCAGCAAAAGAGAGATATCTCCGTGTCCAGGAGTGGACTTGTGTTCTCATTTTTTCAACCACAGGGAAGTAATCTGGAGCCCTCATTTGCTTGGTAGTAATGGAAGACCCAAATATCGAACTGGGAGGTTACCAAGTGTAAATTGCAGTCCAGCGCTAGTATATATATCTTTGTGTGTGTGAAGTAATAATAAAATTTGACTATTTTACTTCTTAAAATTGGAATTTTTTTTACACTAATATTTATTATATATTTTTGCCATAAAATTCATAGTATTGTGATTATTATATTTATCTAGTTATTATTATTATTATTATTATTATTATTTAAGAGTTTTAGATGTGATTTTTTCCGTTAAATACTTTTGAAGGTATTGTATCTACTCAACTTCATTTTGCAGAAAAATTTAATTTTTTAGTATGAGTTATATATATGTAAACAGACAAGTAGACTATAACCGGGATTGTTAACATAATGTATTATAAGATGAATAAAGTATACAAAATTAAACTAAAAAAGTTTGAAAGAATTTGTATGCAATTTAGGGTAAATTTTTTAACTCATAGATTATAAAATAACACTATAAATTAATAATTATTAATTTTATTAAATAATAACTCTATAAATTAATAATTTTTCAAAGTTCTAACATTATTGATTTATAGAGGTTTTACTATATATATACATGTATATCTTTTTACAAAATGATGCTCTGTACAATATTAAAAAAAGAAACTCAAAACAACGTCGTTTTAGATGTGGTTATTTTGTTTTTTAATCAGAATAAAAAAGAAATTGCCAAGTTGGATCCGATTCAGCAAAGTCTTTGATAAAAACTGGGTCAATGTATGATTATGCACTATTTTATAGTTTGTGTATAAAAATTTGAATAACTAAAAGTTTGTGTATACAGAAACACTATACTCTAGTTCGTGTTTGTATTTTCACGTTACTTCTCCCTGTATATGTCTGATTACACTATTTGTAAAAACAAAAAAATTAATCTAAACCAATATTTTTTGAAAAATGAAAGGAATATTATAATAGATCCCCTTGGATGATAACACGGTTAAAATACTTATACAACCTATTGAATTACTTGTTTGAATTTCTAAATTTTTTTTTCAAGTACAAACTTTATTCTTTTTTTTTGACGAATACTAATACAAACTATTGAATTACTTGTTTGAATTTCTAAAAAATTTACTACCCTTACGTAGCGGATGATATAGATGATGGGTATACAATAAGAGGGAACTTCCGGCAAACATCAATACCAATTGCTTCATGAAGATCAGGCTTATCATCTCCATATGATCCTATTTCGACTTTCCAGTTGAACTCGTTAACAAGGTTAGCCAATGTGACCTGGACCAAGACCCAATTCCAGGACAAATCCGTCTCCCAGTTCCAAATGGAATGTACTTAAAATTTTGTCCATGAAAATCCACAGGTGAATAAAAATGCCTTTCTGGCCTAAATTCTTCTGCATCTGCTCCCCAAGTTGTTATGTCTCGTTGGATTGCCCATATATTTATTAGCACCTGTGTTTCCAAACAGGGTTTGTTTATAATCTTAAAACCAACAGTATATATCATTTTGATCCTATCTTATAAACTGTAAGAACTTACATGTGTTCCAGCAGCTATGTCATATCCATTTAGTTTGACATCTTCACTAAACATTCGAGGAATAAGTGGAGCAGGGGGATGTAAACGAAGAACTTCCTTGATCACAGCATTTAAATAGTTCATCATCCCAACTTCTTTCTCCGATACATATAAATTATGCGCCCAAACAGACCGAATCTCATTTTGGAGTTTCTTCATACACTCAGGATGTCTCATAAGCTCTGTCACTCTAGTAGTGTGAAAGTAGTTTCTGATGCCGCCAAAAACATATCCTGGAAGAAAAAAAGAAAAAAAAGACAGCAGACACAAGAAATTAATTAGTGATAGTTTATGAGTTTTGGAAACTCATTTTCTTTGGAAAAAAATCTGCAAACTAAAGAACTTTGCCTTACAAATAATAAGAGTTTTAAACCACTTCTATCGAGCTCGAATGTTGTCGTCTTGTCCCTTTGAATAGATAGCAATATATCAACAACATCTGATCTCTCTTCATCTGAATTTAGATGTTCTTGCACCACTCTCTCAAGAAAGCCATCAACTGCACTGTTTACTTGCTCCATTTTACTATCCATACCACGGATTCTATCAGTCCATGCCAAACAGGGAATGTATTCACCAATAGGGAAAGCACCTAAGAGCTCCATGAATCTCCTCACTATGTTCTTGGAATTATTTCCACCTTCCTCGATGCTATATTTTCTTCCGAAGGCAATTCGAGTTATCACATCATTTGTTAAAGTTTTGAGAAGTTCGCTTAGATTTACAGACAACGATGTTGAACTCGCATTCTTAAGCGTCTCCATCATCCGAGCAATTTCTTCCTTCCTTATATTCTCAAAAGACCGAACAGTTTTGTTGCTAAGAAGATTCTGAACGCAGATGCTCTGGATGCATTCAAAGCATATTTTGATTATAAATTAGTTACATTAACCAATATATGATATTATATATGAAAAAAAAAACTAAAATAACACATATTTTAGTCAAAACTATTATTTTATCCAGTAAAAGTTTGAGCCAATTGATATTTTATAAATGACCACCTTGCCTTTTTATCATTTGATAAAAAAATTAATTACGAAAATACCATTATTAACCATTACTAATTTTACGAAAATAACAATATTGACGAATATGCCATTAATGATAGAGAGAATGACAAATATACCCAATTTGTCATACCCATAACCACATATA
>OVAP01004882.1:0-13818 GCA_900406295.1 Aurinia saxatilis | reverse complement strand
TTTTTTTCTTATATTATTACATATTACATTATATATATATATATATATATATATATCACATTACACTTTGTTTGGTGCTTACGTCAAGAATGAAAATATTGACCACCGTAAAAATCCTAATTAACCCCTAAACCATAACATTTAAAATAAAGGATTTGCTACTAACTTGCAACGGATTGTTGCAGATTCGTCGCAAGTTAACGACCCGTCGCAAGTTAATAGCAAATTCAAAAATATTTATTAATTACTAAATTATCAGTATTAATTAATTAAAAAAAATCGTAAAAATTAATATATGGAAAATTTTGGCAGGGACTTGTGACGAATCGTCGCAAAGGCGTCTTAATGTTTTGGAAATTTCACTGAAAATTTGTTTTTTCGTCTGATAATTCACACTTTTTCACCCACCCGCATTTACTGAAAAGTCAAACATTGAGATGAATTTGTGACGATTCGTCGCAAACCCCTCCCAAATTTGGGCAGTAACAAACAATTGTGTGAAGAGGTTGTGACGACGTTGCGACAAAATTTAACCCCTCTATATACTCCTCGATCCCACCCTTCTTCATTCACACCTCTTTTTCTTTCAAAGTTCCCAAATCTCTCTAAAAAATGTTAGTTTTTAATTTATATATTTAATTAATTAATCATTAATTATTTGCTTATAATATTTAGGGCTAGATATAGGTTCGGAATTGTTTAAAAACCGCCATTGTAGGAATATGGAACTTAAAAAGCGCCATTTTTGGACTACGGAATATATATTTCTAAGTTCTAATATATAAATTTTTTAAATTTTAGATGGGTAGGTTTAATTGTTAGAATAGGTTCTTAGACGATAGAAGTACTCCCGCGCCCATCCATCGCGGGGGTAATTCGTCGTCTTCCTCGCAGTCTATCCGGAATACCTTCCCCATACCGCCGCAACATCCGCAACAGCAGCCTCATGCTCAGGCTCAAGCTCAAGATCAGGGTCTTTTCGCTAATATGACCCTCGAGCAGCTTCTCAACTCCTACGCACGAAGTGAATTACCGTAAGCTCAATCCATCACGATCTGACAGATGTCTGTGGTACATTTTTTTAAAAATACTTAAATTTGTGCAAAAATTAATTTATAATCTATTTATAATTTATTTATTTATTAAGGATTTTCATAATTTATAGTTTCAACGATGTCGGGATGGTTGCAACAAACGTTCGCGAGATCGTCGAGCGGGATTTCCGAAAGCCTCATGCGAATTGGTCACAAGTCTCGGTTTACGTGTAAGAGCACTGGTTCCATACATTCGCAGTACGCTTTTCGTATTTTTATTGATATTTATTATTATTTTATTTATGATTTTATGTTATGTTATTTGTGTCATTATTGGCCACAATTGACAGGCCCATTAGCCTTATTCCTACACAATGTAGACATTGAGACATGATCCCGGCTGTGATGGTGCCTAGTCTCAGTGGACTAACCTCCTACCAATAGACTAAGGTCACTTCAATTAAATTATTTATTATTTATATGAAAATAATTTTAATGCATGTATTTTTAATGTGTTTTTTTGCAGCAAAAGTTTTATTAGGATTCAACCATCACGGCAACGGCTCATGTCGCTTTATATGCGAAGGGTCGGGAATGTCTCATCGATCAAGTTGGTCGATAGAAGAGCAAGTAGCTGAAGAAAGGGGACTTCACAATGCCCACTTGGTTTGAACCTCTTGTTTGGGCTAGAATAGTGCGGTATTGGGAGGCTCCAAAGTGCCAGGAGAAGAGAATTCAGACCTCCAAGAGCCGTCTCACTTCAGTTGACATGGGTGAACCCTCCAAGCATGGCTCCGGCCAATGGTTTTCCAGACGTCGGGCGCGGAGGAGATATCTCAAGTGTTTAAAACCTTTATCAAGTTTAAATCACTTGTGGAATATAAATTTCAAACACGTATTGTCACTTTTTGTTCAGACAATGGTGATGACTCCATGGCCATGGTGAGCTACCTCTCGACTAATGAGATTAGTCATATCACNTAAATTTCAAACACGTATTGTCACTTTTTGTTCAGACAATGGTGATGACTCCATGGCCATGGTGAGCTACCTCTCGACTAATGAGATTAGTCATATCACTGATGTCAACCTTGTCGAGGTCGAGATATCAAAGACCTATAATGCTATGACTACAAGTCTCCGAAGAGCTTTGCAGGATAGTGATAGGGTATCAATCCAAGCGAGGAGGAGATCAGCGCTTTGAGTACATTACAATTCTACTATGCTTACACGATCAAGAAGGTTTCAAACAAGTAACAAACAAGTAACAAACAGAAATTAAAACAAGCAAATAAATGACTAACGGTAAATATGAAGCTAAACTTAAGCAGACTCAAATAAGGGAAGATATTGGCCTTCGGGTAATGGCAATAACGAAACATGCAAGAATAGAATAGACCTTGTAATTGGTTTGTCATTCACAAATGGGGAACCATCCTAGGCAAAGGACTACTATGTGTAGCTTGACCCAATCTCTTGGTGCCATGATCTTAATCATCAACCTATGATGATCAAGGTTAAAAACGAGTCCAATATACCACTAGATACCTTACTCTCTCTCGAGCATGCAAGGTGTACACTAGCTAAACACATGTCAATTTCAATCAAGTATCCCATCATGTCCGAACCATTTGGAAACAAGAATAGATGACAAGCAACTAGTCTCCATTGATCTCTCACAAGAGACTAGCAATAACAACCTATGACTAACATGTTTAAGGAAACAAGCATTCAAAGACATCTCATTTATTCAAGCAATCATCAAGCACCTTGTTGTATGGAAGCTAAAGGATCTATACTCTCTTGGTCTCCCACAAGAGATAGCTTTAAAGAACAATCACAAGGCAAGCCTTGGATTAAAGCTTTCCAAACAACAAGATGAGAAGATGCCTAAAATTTGTACCCCTATGATCTCTCAAAAAGGGAAAGCTTTAATAAGACAAGAAGCTAAGGTGAACCAACGTAAAGCTAAACCACTAACTCATTCAAGCATTACAACAAACACCTTGTGGGTGTGTTGAAGCATAAATCATTCCTCCATGATCTCTCATGTGAGAAAAGCATTAATGATCATTAGAGTTTAGATTTCCTTGAAGACTAACCATTTCCAATCAAGATCTAACATATTCATGCACGAATCTACCATTACCCATAGGCCAATAAGATGACTACTCACTCATGACCAAGAAATCCATAGAGAAAATGATCAAGGAAATCATAATCAAAGATAATAAAGATAAGATAAAGGTTTGTGAAAACTCAAATATCAAGTCCTTAAGCATAAAGATCAAGATCTCAAGGTTACAAGAAGAGAGAGTTTTTGTGTTCTTCTCTCAAAGAGATAAGGATAAAAATCCAGCTTATGGTAAAAAAAAGGACAACTAATAGGTATTTAAAAGATAGGATAAAAGTTTGGTCAAAGGGGATTAAGATAAGGTCAAAAGAAGAAGATAAGGATCCGTCAGACCACCATATCGGGTCCTTCATATTGGGTGTCCCACCATATCGAGTCCACCATATCGGGTGAGACTCGATATTGTGGTACAGAGAGTCGGTCTGTCTATATCGAGTCCACCATATCGAGACCCATTCGATATGGTGGTACATGAGACTTGAACTTGGGATTCTTCACTTCCTTGGCTCTCCCCTTTGCTCCTTTGCTCATCCATTTGATCCTTACGCATCCTCAATGTCCATTTAGCTCCAAAAGTACCTAAAACCATGCAAATATGCAATGCAAATACAAGACTGCAAGCTAAAGTCTTAAATGCAAGCTAAGATGTTCAAAGTGAGTAAATGTGAAACAAACTAACACAAATGCATAAGAAACAATGCTAAAAGATATGTAAAAAGGGGGTGAAAACATGCACAAAATACAACTTATTAACTCCTCCAAACTTAACATTTGCTTGTCGGCAAGCAAACAATCAAAAATTAAGGTGAAGGAATAGTTTGAAGGTAGGGACTCAAAGCAATCATGATAGAAATCCTTAAACATTCAAGACCAATTCGAAGTAATGCTAGATTTTCGCGAGGGAACACTCTACTCATTTATGCTCAAGCAAGTATAGCACATCTTCTATAATGCATCAACGAGCTTCAAATCGGTCTTCCCTTTAACATTCATTGAGGTGTTCAAGCGCGGTCTCAAAAATGGACAAGTGATCAACAAGTTTAGCTTGGTAAGGATAAAGGATTCAATGATTTTAAGTGGGAGTTTATGCTTAGTGACTTATCTTGAGATAGACATAACTCATAGCCTNCTCAAGCAAGTATAGCACATCTTCTATAATGCATCAACGAGCTTCGAATCGGTCTTCCCTTTAACATTCATTGAGGTGTTCAAGCGCGGTATCAAAAATGGACAAGTGATCAACAAGTTTAGCTTGGTAAGGATAAAGGATTCAATGATTTTAAGTGGGAGTTTATGCTTAGTGACTTATCTTGAGATAGACATAACTCATAGCCTAAAAAAAATTGAGAGAAGAAATGTTGATGTTACGAGTTTTTCTTCCGTTCTACCCGTTCCCAACTCTCAACAATACTCACTTCTCTCAACCTCTCACTCTCTCCTTGATTCCTTTTCCCTTCTCAATATGACTAACCACCTAGAGAGCTCTTATTTGTATTGATCTAGCCTTTTTATTCCACTCTTTTCAACCCTTTCTTTTCTGTTTTCACTTAGCTCTTTGGCTTTTCGCCTTTTTTTAGCTTACAAGGGGTTTACACTTTTGTGTTTAGACTTTTTGGTGGGTATAGGCTTTTGTTTTGGTGCCCTCTCTAGGGGTTTCTTGGTAACACTTGGGATTTCTCAAACTCATAGCCCTTTTGGCTTAATCCTCACCTTTTTTTCACTCTCCCTTCTTTTTTCTCTCACCCCCCCCCCAAACTTACTCTAAGCTCCCACTCTTTCTTTTGAACAACCATTCTCAAATACACAATCTCACAAGTGACTAAAAATTTCCCAACCCTCCTAGATTAGCCAATGCGACTAATTCTTAACAGAAGAAAGGTACTCGTCACTTCGAATCTCAAAAGCTTTTAAACATGATTATGGAAATGTGAAAAAGCCTACCACACAAGAGTAATGTTGGCTTGAACGAAAGTTAAGGTTCTTTGGGGTGGGGATGATAACCAACCTTAAATTATAAGGATAAGATGACTTGATTATTTTGAGGTAATCCACAAGTTGATCAAATAGCCATAAACGAGAAAACTAGTCAATATTAATGTCCAAATAAGCTAGGGAAGACTTTCAAGTAGCACCCGTATCACAATATAGACTATGTGGTCGAGATGCGAAAGTCAAGATTTTCGCGAATTCCCTAGCGAACAACTAGCGCTACTAAACAATTGATCATGCGATTTTAAGGATCTAGCATTTCTAAGAAATCTCATCATTGTCCCTTATGGTAAATGCAATGCACCCTAAAATGAAACAAGTAAAATGACATGGACTATATGCTATAAGAAAGAAAATTTTTTTTGGTTTTTTTGAAAATTTTTAAATTTTTTTACTAATTTTATAAAAGATGAAATGTTGATGCAAATAAAGAAGACAACAAAACTAAGATAGTCATTTGTTACTAGGTCCCTCCCCCAAACTTAAACTTCATCGTCTCTATGAATAGAAAGGAGGAGGTTGAGAAGATGATGGGCCAGTTTGGTTGATGTCGTCTTGATCGGGAGTTCCATACTCCGAAGATTTTGTGAAGTCCGGTGTGTTGGTGTTGCGGTAAGCCGCTACTCATCCCGTCAAGCGGTCATACTCGTCGAACCTCATCATCACCATTTGGTTAAAGCGATCTTGGTTTTGGTATTGGGCGAAGAAGAATCTCTCTAGATTAGTTGTTGGCGCATACGGGATGGGTTGAAGCCTCATGAACTAAACATTTGCTCCAAGGTTTGTCCGCCTTGTTGTTGTGGCACGGTGTGGCTTGCCTCGAGTTGATGTGGCTCGGGCTGATCCTCCATCGGTTCGGTGTCCTCGTTCGCATCCTCCGGTCCTAAAAGCTCTCCATAGCGGAACTTGATGTTTGCTTGAGTTCGAAGGTTAGCTATGGCAGGGTTCAGCAATAAAACCTTGGTGTCCCATCTTTGAGTGTCACGGAACAAGTAAACGAACTTACCATCCTCTTTTTCCGATTTGAAGGTGTGGGTCGCAACTAGAGCCGTGAAGTCGATGTACTCCATTCGCGGGTCTTCATAGTATCATTCAATGGGAACTTCGGCTTTGAGAAATAACGGGACCAAAATCCCGCCGACACTCGAGGTGGGCCGAGGCAATGGTGTAGAGAGAGCCCACTTCTTGTGGTTTACCAACTCATGGGCGAACACACATCCGAGGTTAACATCGTTATCAAACGGGTCATAGATGGAATACCCATCCGGTTTGACCAACTTCGCCTTAAGCCCTTGGAAGAGTAGGTTAAGCTCATCGTTCTTGATCTTTCCGATATCCATCCTCGGAAAGATCGTGCTTGCCATGAACCGATGAAATATCCACAAGACCGGGTTCTAAAGAGAAATAGTCTTGGACCGAGCCTTTTCAAATGGTTGGTTATCTCCTATCATGTTCCAAAATGTGGTAGCATCATCGAAGTCGGGGAACTTGTGCTTGTAGCTATCGGAGAACCCATATGCTTCGCACAAATCCTCAATCGCAAGATCGTAGATGTCTCCATCGATCATGAACGACAAAGTAACGTTCCTAGCACTTCTCCTTTTCGCACTACTATAGGTAACCTTCAAGGTGGCCAAGAACTGCCGAGTCAACTCCGGAAGTGAGTAATGCTCCATCCGTGATAGCTTCCCGAGCCCCATTTCCCGCAACAAGATCAATACCGGGTTCTTTATACCTAACTCTTCGAGAAACTCGTCCGAGATGAACTGAGTGGGGAGGAATGTCGTTTTCCTCATAGCCAAGTAGTTGGCTTTGTGCTCGTCACTCCAACTCTCTGGTGGTTGATCATCCCGAGAGGGTGGCTCCGGAATCGGTGGAGAGGTAGGAGTTGGGGGTTGTGGTGGTGGAGTAGGTTCTCTCCTTGTTCTCTTCTTTGCTTGAGGAGGTTGAGATGGACTTCCTCCTTGTGTTTCCTTAGCTTTTCCCTTGATTCTTGTATCCATGGTACCTACAAGAGCAAATTCGGAGAATGAGAGATAGCTTATAATAATACACACCAATCCACAAGATTAGACAACAACCACAACATGAATCAATCAACCACAAAACCATCAACAACAAAAGCTAGAGTATGGATATCACAAACTCTTCTTTTTTTTTTTCAAAGAGAATTTCACAAACTTGTGAGTAATGGACCAAGATAACAACTCCTATCAAACAAGACACATTCACCAATCCAATAATGATCTAATGAGCAAGGAACCAACCAAATTCTCCAAAAAAATATTCAGATTCGTCACTATTCATGGGCCAAAATCTCAATCCTCAAAATCTCAAATTTTCCTATCAAAACCAATGAAAACTACCAAGGAAATTAATATTATATCATTACTTAACTCTCAAACAACAATTAAGGCCAATTCCAAGTATTTAAACCATAAAAATCAAAGAAATGGAAAAAACCCAATTTCTTGAAATATCACCAACTAGAGAGAGTAAGAGCTTGATACCTTGGAGTTTGAGATGAGAGGGTGATTTAGAAACAAGTTCTAAACAATGTGCAACAAGAATCAAAGGATTTGATGGAGTATTGAGAGAGATTGAAATTTGTGTTCTATGAAAAAAAATTGAAGAAATCGGCAAAGAAGGAGGAAGAAGGAGAGTTTGAGCTAAACCGGAAATAACCAATGGATTAGCTTAACCGGAAATAACCGGGTGTGCAACCATATCGAGTCCACCATATCGCTTGGGACTCGATATGGTGGGACAGAGAGTCGGTTCACTCATATTGAATCCACCATATCGGGTGGGACTCGATATGGTGGGACAGAGAGTGTTTTCTTCGTGGTTTGCGGCTCAACTCCCCCAAACTTACCTCATTTGGTCCCTCAAATGTTCCCTTGACCTATTGGTTCCTAAATACCTGAAAACAAAGCAAAAAACAAGCAAGGAAAACGAAACAAAGATATATACAAGGATAAACATGGGAATACCTCCCAAGTGTGCTTCTTTAACGTCACTAGCTTGACGAAATCAAAGGATATCAAGCATCGAGGAGGTGGGATAGCGGTAGAGGAAGCTTGTGATAAGGACCGCTATCTCTGGGTGTAATTCCAAATGCTTGAGCCATCTTACTTGGGACCACACCGACGTCATGTTGCTCGGGAAAGAGAATCCGAGCGGTGTGAAATGGTTTTCGACCCCCCTTATAAGTCACCTTGCAAGTAAGCTTGCCGTTGACTAGCTTCAACGGTTTAAGGGTGAGGGAGGGTGGGTCGGACTTGCGGTGATCACAAGGATCATGCGTAGGCTTCGAATCCTTAGCTAGTGGAGCAATGACCGGCTCTATCACGGTCTTGAGAGAGTTGAGGCAGCATCTCCTTTGGGTCGGTTGTGTCCTTGAGCGTGAAGTTGTCGGGAGTAGAGTCGTTAAGGGACTTTGGCAGAGTTCCATTCATGATGCTAGAATCACATGTAGTGATTGTACCAAAGTATTGACCCTTGTGCGGTTTTGCGCGATAATTAATACTCCTCATCGACATTCTTAAGAACCACTTTGTGACATAGTCAATTTGGGCTCCGACAGTGGCGAGAAACGGTGAGCCAAGGATAATATGCTATTTTCGAGACCTAACCATGTCGAGGACAAGAAAGTCCGTGGGCACCCAGCTCATTCGGACAAGGACCGGGAAGTCTTCGATGATGCCCATTGTAGACTTGGTTGAAGAGTCGCCAAAGGAGACGAGAGTAGAGCAAGGCTTCATTCCTTTCATACCAAATTCTTCAACTATATCCCAAGAGATAACATTGATAAGAGCACCGGAGTCGCAAAGGGCATCCTCCACATAGTGACCATTGAAAGAGAAATTGATCATAAATTTCCCGGGATCACCAAGCTTGGTGAGTGTCTTGAGCCCACCGACCAAAGGGGGTTCAATAGACAAAGAGGTCTCTTGTACCTCTTCTTCGGCCTCCTCGGGTCGAGATGGAGCTACCTTCAAGATAGTATTACATTGGGCTTTTGAGTTTTGCTCGGGTTTATAGGGAAAAGAGCTCGTCGGTTGCTTTGAAGTAGAGGCTTGAGAAGATTCAAGACTGTCAAGACGAGCATATGCTACGCAAAATTTGGTCTGAGTTTCCTTTTGGAACTCCAAGTTCTCTAGACGCATCGTCGTGACCTTGGATTGCATACTAGCTTACAAGGCATGGAGATCCTTGCTGCCTGAAGAACCACCTTGGAAATTATTTCCTCTCGGGAAGTTTCCTTGGTTAACATTCTGCCCTTGGTAATAGTGCCCTTGGGATTTAGGAGCATATGCCGTGCCTTGAGGTCTTGGGCTAAAGGGTTGGGTTTGGCTCGGGTAAACTTGGTCTTGGGGATTTTCGACATTTGTGCTCTGGTAAGAAAGGTTGGGGTGGGATTGGTTGAACGGCTTGTAGTTGTTAACGTAGCTACAATCCTCTTGCCCGTCCATTGCACAAGCCTCATAGTAAGTTTCCGTTGGAGCTCCTTGGCATTGTTCATCGATGAAGGACACGTACTTTTGGGTGTTCCCGAAGGCGCGAGACAATTTCTCATTCTTCTCATTGAGTTCCTTGATTTTATCATCACTCTAGTAGTCACAGCATTGGTGGACCAATCATAGTCATTAACCGAGTAAGCATCACTTTGGGAAAGGTTCGTTATCAAGGTCTGCGCTTGTGCACAAGTAAGGCTTGCAAAATTACCGTTGCTAGCCGTGTCGAGAGCCTTTCGAACCTCATTTGTCGCTCCTCGGTAAAAGATACCCAAAATGTTTTCCTTCGAGACACCATGGTGTGGACAACTTCTTGTCAACCCTTGAAGTCGGTCCCATGCTTCAATCAAGCTCTCTCCACCTCATTGCTTGAAGCTTTGAATTCTCAATTCTGAACCGAGCGGTCTTTTGCTTGGGGAAAAAGGTCCTCAAGAACTCGGTTTTCACCTCTCTCCAAGTAGTCACCTTCTCCGAAGGGACATTACACTCCCAATGAGAAGCCTTATCCTCCAATGAGAAAGGAAATAGTATCATCTTCATGGTGTCCTCGGGAACACCATTCATCTTGAGGGTATGACTACAAAGGCGCTCAGATCTCTCCAAATGCTCCAAAGGACACTCAATGCTATGTCCTTTATAGGTTGAGCATTCCACTAATCCGAGCATGGAGGACTTAATCTCAAAGTTTGGGTTAGCAACTGTAAGAGGAATGATTCCAAGACTAACATCGCGAGTGTTCGGCTCATCAAACTCACCGATAGGATGGGCACCACGACCGTTTCCATTAGGAGCTGGCACCGCGGCTTCGTTCTCCACTTCAGCCATTGCTTCCTCAATGACTAACTCTTCCTCAACTATATCCGCAACTCCTAATTCCTCCTCTAAATTCAACCTTCTAAGGTGATGCCTTTGCTCACGAACCTGTAACTCACGAGCAGCTCATCTTTGCTCTCGTTCTAGCCGTTCAAGGTCGGGATGGGGATCAATGAGTTGACCTTGTGGATATCCACGGATCATACACCTCACAAAAGAAGAGAGAAACAAGAAAAAGAACCTAAGTCAATAACCAAAATCAAAAGAACATAAACAAACAAGAAAATAAGGCGATAGTCATAGCGAATAGTAAACTCTCAAAGGCTAAACTCGTTCCCCGTAGGCAACGGCGCCACTTTGATGTCAACCTTGTCGAGGTCGAGATATCAAAGACCTATAGTGCTATGACTACAAGTCTCTAAAGAGCTTTGTAGGATAGTGATAGGGTATCAATCCAAGCGAGGAGGAGATCAGCGCTTTGAGTACATTACAATTATACTATGCTAAAGCGATCAAGAAGGTTTCAAACAAGTAACAAACAGAAATTAAAACAAGCAAATAAATGACTAATGATAAATATGAAGCTAAACTTAAGCAAACTCAAATAAGGGAAGATATTGGCCTTCGGGTAATGGCAATAACGAAACATGCAAGAATAGAATAGACCTTGTAATTGGTTAGTCATTCAAAAATGGGGAACCATCTTATGCAAAAGACTACTATGTGTAGCTTGACCCAGTCTCTTGGTGTCATGATCTTAATCATCAACCTATGATGATCAAGGTTAAAAACAAGTCCAATATACCATTAGGTACCTTACTCTCTCTCTCTCTCGAGCATGCAAGGCGTACACTAGCTAAACACATATCAATTTCAATCAAGTATCATATCATGTCCCAACCATTTGGAAACAAGAATAGATGACAAGCAACTAGTCTGGATTGATCTCTCACAAGAGACTAGCAATAACAACCTATGACTAACATGTTTAAGGAAACAAGCATTCAAAGACATCTCATTTGTTCAAGCAATCATCAAGCACCTTGTTGTATGGAAGCTAAAGGATCTATACTCCATTGGTCTCCCACAAGAGATAGCTTTAAAGAACAATCACAAGGCAAGCCTTGGATTCAAGCTTTCCAAACAACAAGATGAGAAGATGCCTAAAATCTGTACCCCTATGATCTCTAAAAAAGGGACAGCTTTAATAAGACAAGAAGCTAAGGTGAACCAATGTAAAGTTAAACCACTAATTCATTCAAGCATTTCAACAAACACCTTATGGATGTGTGAAAGCATTAATCATTCCTCCATTATCTCTCATGTGAGAAAAGCATTCATGATCATTAGAGTTTAGCTTTCCTTGAAGACTAACCATTTCCAATCAAGATCTAACCTATTCATGCATAAATCTACCATTACCATAGACCAATAAGATGACTACTCACTCATGACCAAGAAATCCATAGAGCAAATGATTGAAGAAATTATAATCAAAGATAATAAAGATAAGATAAATGATTTTGGGAAAACAAAAATCAAATCTTTAATCATTAAGCTCTAGATTTCAAGGTTTACAAGAGGAGAGAGTTCTTGAAGTTTTCTCTCAAAGAGATAAGGATAAAATCTAGCTTATGGTACAAAAATGACAGCTAATAGGTATTTAAAAGATATGGTAAGAGTTGGGTCAAAGGGGATTAAGATAAGGTCAAAGGAAGAAGATAAGGATCCATCAGACCACCATATCGGGTCCTTCATATCGGGTGTCCCACCATATCGAGTCCACCATATCGGGTGAGACTCGATATGGTGGTACAGAGAGTCGGTCCGTCTATATCGAGTCCACCATATCGAGTCCCACTCGATATGGTGGTACAGAGACTTGAACTTGGGATTCTTCACTTCCTTGGCTCTCCTCTTTGCTCCTTTGCTCATCCATTTGATCCTCAAGCATGCTCAATGTCCATTTAGCTCCAAAATTACCTAAAACCATGCAAATATGCAATGCAAATGCAAGCTAAAGTCCTAAATGCAAGCTAAGATGTTCAAAGTGAGTAAATTTGCAACAAACTAACACAAATGCATAAGAAACAAAGCTTAAAAATATGTTAAAAGGGGGTGAAAACATGCACAAAATACCACTTATCACTCACCACTCCAGCTCATACACCAGAACATAATGGGCTTTCTAAATGAAAGCATCATCACATTGTTGAAATAGGAATTGGCATTCGGTTCACCGTTCGGTTTTGGTTCGATTGTGCTCGGTTTTGATTATTGATACTCATGATGTTTACCGGTTCTTATACCATGATATTGTATATTGTATCCATTTTATCGAGTATATACTATATTATTATAGTCAAAATGAGTCATTTTAGGTCATGGGACGAGTTTGGAGTATTTGGTGCATTATGGAGCAATTATAGATCAAAGGAATCAAAATTAGAAGTGAAGATTAGTCAAAGAACAAAATTACCATTTTCAAATGAAGTGTCGAACAACACTCTCATGGTATCATTCAACACCCTTGCAAATTCAACAATTTTCCAAGTCTTCGAAGATCAAGCATTTTCCATAATCACTTTTGGAAATTTGGTTTTAGTGATTTATCTTATTTTATACTCGTCCAGAAAATTATATTATATATATATATATGTATATATATATATATATATATATATATAAAAGNAAATTTGGTTTTAGTGATTTATCTTATTTTATACTCGTCCAGAAAATTATATATTATATATATATATAATATTTTAGCCCTTGTTTTGGCTCATGCAATAATCTAGTCCTAAGAGAGTTTGTATGGGAGAAGATGTTTTAAACCCTTGTGTGTTTCTTTTGATATCGATTATTATTGTTAGTTTCAATTCATGATGAATTTCTTAGCTATGTCTGAGTAGCTTCCTATTTAGTTTTAGGGTTCTTAAGAGTTGACGAATTTATGTTAGTCATAAATATGATTTTAGGAAAACACCACTAGTTCTTATTCTACATTATGCGTAAGACTAGTTGTACTTTGATCACTGATATGACCACGGAGAAGCAGCTTGAACTAGAGTTTGTAGCAGAGCTTGAACCGGAGCTAAATGGATCAAAGGAGGACCAAGAAGTCTCAGATGCTACGGAATTTCCCGTTAAACCGATTCCAGGATCTAAATCTCGGAACTTGGAGTAAGCCATTAGCACACTGCTTATTGAGGCTCAAGGGCACTCTAGCTTGAGTGCTTGTCCAACCACATTGGCTGTGATTCAAGCTAGCTTGAGATTAATGATACACAAAGTTTTACCCTTTGTAGTTAAACTGCAAGTGTACATACAC
>OVAP01004881.1:0-13819 GCA_900406295.1 Aurinia saxatilis | reverse complement strand
TAATTTTCGTTTTTATATTGAGTATTATTCAGTTTTTAAGTTTTGATTCATCTCTCTCTATTTACATTGCTTTGNTTGAGTATTATTCAGTTTTTAAGTTTTGATTCATCTCTCTCTATTTACATTGCTTTGTTGTCTTCACAATGATGTGTGAGTAGTTAGGTTGTTAGATTTAGGGGAATCATGGTTAGATAGGCTTTAGCTGGATGAAAATAGGTTAGTCATTAGAATAGCTTCCTCCTTGTGGTGCCTAAGGCTTAGACTAGATTGATATCCTAGTTTATGATCATATGAACTCCTATTAAACGAAAGTGTAATAGGTTTCTTGACAGCCCATTTAGGAGAACAAAATGTCCTTAGCCAACGAGAGTTGATGCTAAGGCATTTTGTGAACTCATTAAACCAGTGCTAGAAATGCTCTCTAGCTTAGTTAAACCCAAATGAGAGTTTAGGTGTTTACTTTGCTAAGAGAAGTAATTGATACCACGAAAGTAGACCAATTTAGAACTTTGTTTACGATGAAGTTTGTGTTGTTTAGAACCTGAATAGTCATCCAGTTAATTCATTGTCTGCCATTGATGTCCCCTAAGTCTAGCATTTTTATCATATTTAATTTAAACAAGTAGTAATTTAGTAAAACTGACAAAACCCAATTATATTCGGTTTAGCTTAATAAGATATCACAATTTAAACAAGTAGTAATTTCTCTTCCATTATTTTTAGAGCCAATGACTTCAAAAATTGATATACCAATCGGTCTTTTTGAAAAAAAAATCTGCTAAAAAGTACTATCTGAGATATCTGATTTTGCTCAAGGAACAACTGTTCGTCAACGAAGATGCCGGAAGTTGGAAAAAAGTTGATTCTCAGTGAAAAAATCCTTAAAGAACTTTTTTTAAGTTCAAGGAAATGTAACCTTAATAGAACACAAGGATGTGGACTGATTTTGGCATGGGAATGGTCAATATATATCTTAGCTTTTTATGATTTTTGGAAAGTCTAGCTCAGGTTTGGTGTTCTAAGGAGACATATCCTTGGTAAATGGATTTTATGAAACATCAGGTCAAGGCTTTGGGGTTTAAGTTAAAAGAAGCATAGCGGGCGTGGATAGAAATCTGTTTAAACAGAAACATGTTTAAGGTTTTGAGAAACTCAAACTTCGATTTTAAGCTTTAGTAGACGTTTCAGAATTTGGTTTAGTCTCCGAGGTTTATAAGAATCTGAGAGGATTGTAGACTGAGATGATTGTGGCTCAAGACAACTACTCATCAAGTCTGCGATGTATGTCAAATGGGGGAAATTTCTCACAACAAATTCTGAAAGACAAGTACTGAAAAATTTAAAAAAAAAAAAAAAAAAAAGTGACAGAAAAGACTACAGTTCTTTGACATGACGATACCCATCATCAAGAGTGGAACTGAAGCAGAGAATTCCAGTCCAATTCGAAGCACAAGGGTCTCCACGACCCCAATTGTTCATTATACGACCAGAATCGTCCAAACTTTCTCTTATTCCTCACAAATCCCTCACTGAAATCCAAAAATCAAAATCTCATAAACAGAGAAAACCCATTTCTCAGACACAGTTTTTTAAAGAAAAAAAGAGAACATAAAAAAAAACCTTCAACGGATCAGTGGCTTCAACTCGAGCAAAAGTAAAAGAAGAACAACAACATAAGAAGAAGAAGAAGAAGAAGAAGAAGAAGAAGATAAGAGGTAACAAAGGGAAACCGTATCTCATGAGACGTATGAAGCTTAATACATTTTTTACGTTGGTTGTGTTATGTCAAAAGACTTGATGGAATAAAAAAAAGAGATACTTACAGAAGCACTCTCTTTATAATTGGTTGATTCGCTATTGCATTTGCAAATATTTGTGATTTATTTATTTTATCACGATAATGTTCACTCAATTTCTATTTGTGATAAAAATCTTACTTATATCTTTTTGGTTTTGTGTAGATTCACTCGATTTTTGAATTATGTAGTTTATATCGAAATAAACTAATAAAGTACAGTTGCAACAATGTATTTTAAAAATATACCCAATAAAACTTAGTCTGTAACTGCATTGAAAAAATAAACCTAATAAAATTATGCTTATAAAAAGTACATGGACCGATAATTATTTTCTGATTTTTAGTTACTTTGATATTTATTTTGCATTATTTAAAAAAGAATGAAATGTTTGACTCTTATATTATGTACAAATTATGAAAACCGGAATATTTATATAGTATAGAATTATGTTTGATTTGATCTATGCAACTAATAATAAACTAGGAGACCACAGGTGCGGGCTTGAATGTAATCGATAAAAAATTACACTTTGTTTTGTGTTCTTCCGAAAGTAGAAGGTAAAGAAAAAAATGTAAGTGCCATCCAATAGAAAGTTCTCGTAAAATAGTCTTGTAAAAGGTAAAAAATTGTTTGAAAACAATAACAACAAAGAAGCAGATAAACTATAATGGAAACATAATGAAATTGTTGGGTAAAGCACGTTCATGGTTTTCTTTTGATCCTTTCCGTCTTGGTTCGTAATTAAAACTTTAAGTCCGGTACTTAACTCTGGATAACGCGACATAGAGTTGTCCATGCGAAAAAATTGACCTACGTAGATATATTCTGACACTCTCAAGTAATTGACCTTGACTTTTATTGATCGTCATTGCGAAAGCTAAGTTCAAAGGGAATTGTCTGCAACACATTCTGAAAGGAAACTTTCCATCCTGTGGTGTCAAATATATCCTTGGTATTAAAAGATTTTCACCTTTCCTCTTATCACTTCCGGTTACAATGACAAATTGGATAACGTGACGTTGCATCTGAGTAATTATCAGACGTGTTCCATTACATAGTCCCCTTTTGGATCAATATTCCACATACACATTACGGGAGCACCCATTTTCAACTTCAATTCGTGTTTCGTTAAGTCGGATACACGGATATCGTTAAGAAACTCGATGGGGTAAACAACATTGTCATTAGGGTCAACATCTTCAGGATTAATACTGTCTGAGCTGATGTAAACTTTCTCCTAAAAAGAAAATAGCAATGTTTAATCACGGTGCATAGCTTTTTTCTAAAGAAGTGGGAGAATGTTTACTCACATCGTATTGGAAAATAGAGGATCATTGCTATTTCGTAATAAACATTTTAATCTATATAATAATATATGATAAACAGATAACATAGCGGTATTAAATGTTATTCCTAATTTTATGTAATTTTCTTCCAACCGTTTAAAATAGAGTTTGGAGTTACATGGTAATTTTTTCAGCATGTGGTAATTGACCTTGTTGACTTCGTCATTTGTAGGACAAAGTTTTGCTCAATTTCGATAGTAATTCAAATCCCCATAGGTGGATAATTTGTCTCCGTAAACGGTCCGAAAAATACTTTCAATCGGATCTCCGCAAATTTTCACCAATAAATCTTCAGGAATATCTATCTCTTTGAGTCCGTTCATGTGGTTGGTCAATATTTCCATCTCCAACATCAAGAATCCATTTGGAGAATGCTTCAATATATGATGCACCTTCCTTTGTAAGACCTTTTTCTGCAACCTCATATTCTTTGTAAGTTTCAAAACTTTGCAATGGTCCCACAATTCCGACGCAATTAGACTCGAAAATATTGTTTGCGATCTACCTCCACCAGGAATGACTGGTAGAATCTGTCTGAAGTCACCTCCGAACACCACAACTTTGCCACTAAATGGCTTATCCTGTGCGGGCTCTAATATATTCGATTATAAAATTTAAAACTTTCTTTTCTGTTTTTCCGATATTAGAAAATAAAAAACAAAAAGTAAGTTCACAAATATAATGCTTTCATAAAATAGTATTGAAGATGCAAAAAATTGTTTGGAAAACGAAGATGATCAAAATATGCATCACAGGAATAGTCAGTTGTGCACTTTTTTTACTTTGCTCCATGCCCTGTAGAAGCATATGGGGAAGTGAAGTAAAAAAAATACTCATGACCGATCACCTATATCATATTACTGAGTTGATTTGATCTGTGCAACTAATAATAAATATTTTAACAGTCCGCCCAACTAAGCTAAAGGGCTTCAGAAAAGTAGGGGTGGGTACTCGGATACCTGTTCGGATTCGGTTCGGGTTTTTCGGGTATTTCGGTAAAAGGATATAGCCCCCGTTCGGGTATTTTATAGGTTCGGATCGGGTTCAGTTCAGTATCACTCGGATTCGGTTCTGATTCAGATACCCAAAATTAATTATAAATAAAATAAAAATGGTAAATTTGAATAAATTTTGATAAGTATTACTAATAAATTTGTATATTTTGGTTATTTTGGATATTTCAATTATTTTGATCTAAAAACAACTGATATTTTCATATTTATAATTATAAATTTGGATAAATTATTTATATTAACTTTAAATATAGTTAATATTATAGGTATATAATTGTATTTTGGATATTTTTGGTATCCGTTCGGGTATCGGTTCGGTTCGGGTACGGGTTTGGTTTTCCGGATATAGGAGTTTAGCATCCATACGGATATTTTATAGGTTTGGGTTCGGGTTCGGGTCCTTTTTTCGGATCGGGTTCGGTTCAGTACTTCGGATCCAGATAATTTGCCCAGGCCTACAGAGAAGTCAGCAATACGACATCGTTTGGAAATACAAGCGTGTAGAAATATCCATCGGAGAAAAGGTGAAGAAGGAAGAAGAGAGAATCGATGGCGAACCCAAACGAACCTGCGAGAGCTCTTTTGCCTTACCTGCAACGCGCGGACGAGTTGCAGAAGCATGAACCTCTTGTTGCTTATTACTGTAAGTCTGCGATTTCTAAACCTAGATGATGGCGTCCTTTCCTTTGATTGATTGAGTATTCGTGGTTGTTCAATTGATTAGGTCGGCTTTACGCCATGGAAAAAGGATTGCAGATTCCGCACAAGGAGAGAACGAAGACCACCAGTTCCATTCTCGTCTCCCTTATTAACCAACTGGAAAAGGTAAGTAAGACCTTGTTCAACTTCTGCTTATGGCATATGATCTGGTTGATATCTGCTGTTACAAGGCTGAAAACTGTATATATGTTTTTGTGTAACTCCAGGACAAGAAATCATTGAATCTGTCCCCAGATGACAATATGCATGTCGAGGGGTTTGCTCTAAATGTCTTTGCAAAGGCCGACAAGCAGGATCGTGTAGGAAGAGCCGATTTGTATGAATCCTTTACTTCTTTTTTCTTGTCAAACTCAATTGTGTTTGCTAATACTGAACTATAGCATATAAGTACATACATTTATAAACAGCATGCACCTCGGCAGACATGCCTTTAATAAGTAATACCTTCTTCTGACACCATTTGATGATAATTTCCGATTGCTAGTACCATATGGTATTTATATAGTTTGAATATAAGATAACCCTTGAGGAACAAGGCGGATGCATTGATCCTCATATCCACATTTTGTCCTCTGGCCCCTCTTGCAAAGCGGCTCTCTTTTACCCTTGATAGTTTGCTATGCATGGTTTGATAGTTTCCTTTAGCGTCTATTGATTTAGAAGAGTTAACACCTGCTTTCATGCAAATCCCTTACATATGCTTGCAATGGATTATCAGAGTTTTTTTATATCTGCTTGTGACAGGAACACTGCCAAAACATTTTATGCTGCAAACATCTTCTTTGATATTCTGAGCCAGTTTGGCCCGGTCCCTCCTGATGTGAGTTCCTACTTTTTCATTCACTTAACATCTGAAACCAAGACCCCGCACATTAAAGAGCCAGCTGTGCTAGGTTATTATTATATTTTCATGTAATTTCTCCCATTAACAGATAGAGCAGAAACAAAAATATGCTGCTTGGAAGGCTGCTGACATAAGAAAAGCCATTAAAGAAGGTAGGAAGCCCACTCCAGGTGATCCTGTTGATGATGACAGTGATTTATCCATCCCATCAAGCGATCCTAGTGGCTCCTATGTAAGTTTCTGTATTTGGGAATTTTTGGTTTGGGAATATATAGATAGAGATTGGCCTAGTGTGATCTACCATATCAATTAGTAGGGTCTAGGGTGCAGGTGTTTATAGAATTTGCAGTGATCAAAATCATCTAGCTAGATAGACTCACCCACATTTCTACTTGCGGTGCTTCCTCCACTGTCGGAACACTGTGATGGAATGCAGCATCCTTAGACAACCTCTAAGATATGAATATCTGCATCAACTTAAGTGATTTATTGTTTTTGTGTCTTAATTATCTACAGGATATTGGTGCAAGTGATACCAACACTGGAGCAGAGTCTGATCCACCCCATGACTCGATTGATGACTCTAGCCATCACCATTTCCCTGATGTGCCGCAACACCCTCTACCCCCAAGGTTTCATGACAATTCTAATAATGATTATCCCACAGATGTCCCGCCTCCACCACCATCTTCTTACCCTTCGAGTGATCTCCTCCCTCCTCCCACGGGCCCGTCAGACTCCTCTTACCCACATCCTCATTACAACAACCAACCATACCACCAAGACCGACCACAACACGTCCTGCCACCTCAAAATTACCCACCTCAAGAGCCTTCTCCAAGTTCTCTCCCTAATTTCCAGTCTTACCCTAGCTTTAGTGAGAGCAGCCTCCCATCCACTCCTCCCCAATACCCTTCTCACTACCAAAACCCAGAACCTTATTATTCGTCTCCACATTCCGCACCTGCACCTTCTTCCACAAGTTTCCCTGCAGCTCCTCCTTACCCATCAGCAAATGGGCGTATCAACATTGCTCCAGTGCTAGATCCTGTACCGAGTCCAGCACAGAAGTACCATTATGACAGCAGCTATCAGCCAGGGCCAGAAAAGATTGCAGAGGCGCACAAGGCCGCTAGATTTGCTGTGGGAGCTTTGGCTTTTGACGAAGTCTCGACTGCTGTAGAACATCTGAAGAAGTCACTGGAGTTGCTAACGAATCCCTCTGCCGGTCACTGAATTTCATGTTTAATCTATGTATGTAACTTGGGATTGATGTTTCATGGTTGATTACTGAGTTTCTGACTCGGACCTTGTGTACAAAAAGAATTGTTATGTGAAGTCTTCTGAACAATTCAGACTTATTATTTGTTTTTCCTCTCCGTTGGTTGTTGGGGCTAAACAGAAGCCCAAAAAGGCCCGAATTCTTGATGAGCATATGGACGCCAACGTGTCTTGAGAGTGTTGTCAAGTGTAAGAGAGCAAAGAGATGTCAACCGGTGTCCTCGTCGACGCGCGCATGCCTGCCACGCACATCTATCATCATCATTATTACTACCTCATTACTGACTTTGCCTAAATTACATTTGCACTCGGTCTAGAGAGAAATGGGTACGACGACGGAGATGATGGAGAGAGACGCGATGGCTACGGTGGCTCCCTTCGCCCCAGTCACTTTCCATCGCCGTGCTCGCGTTGACTTGGATGATAGACCTCCTAAACCTTGTATAACACCTCTCTCTCTCTCTCTCCTTCTGTATGTTTCTATATCACTGTTCTACATATCACATATATAGCCAAAGATATATTTAATAATAAGAAACCCCCTCGGATATAAGGACTTACCACCACCAAAAAATTTGAGGAGATGTTTTGTTTTCTTTCTTTTTAAGAGGAGATGTGTTTGTTTCACACTGATTGCTTACAGGCAATTTTGTGTGCATCTGCGTCTGTCAATATTATCATGATCTTCTTGGTAGGTGCAACTATACAAAGGTGTAAAATGTTAAATGGTATTGGTACAGATACATGTAGCATACACATTCTCGTGCATGTATATTTCTATGTATACACCTCATTCGTGGGAATTAATATCATTCAGATCTTTATAGACAACACATGAAATAAATATAAAATATTGTGTATATATACGGGAACGCTGTTTCTTGGATATGCAAATTAATGTATATGTAAGTGTTTTCCATTTATAAGAACATGATGGTTGTTAATGATATGATTAGATGTGCCAAGGGCACTGCAAGCACCAGACAGGGAACATCCGTATGGAACCCCGGGACACAAGAATCAGGGGCTCAGTGTTCTTCAGCAACATGTCGCCTTCTTTGATATTGATGACAATGGCATCATTTACCCTTGGGAGACCTACTCTGGTACATAGTATACCTAGGCATCAACATTTGCTGATATGTATTAATGTGTATATCATCATGACACTTTTCTTATAATATAACACACACATATATATAAAATATTTCGCTGTCATGTTTTTTGAAGTCGGTGTCTATGGAAAATCTGATTCCTTCCTATGATTAGGACTAAGAATGCTTGGTTTCAATATTGTTGGTTCGCTTATAGTAGCTGCTATCATCAACATGGCCCTTAGCTATGCTACTCTTCCGGTAATACCTCTCATTCTCTCCTCCGACATGATTTGATTGGTTCCACTAGTAGAATAGGAAACTGTTGAAGTCGATGTTTATTTTGTTACTGTTCATCTTGATAACTCAGGGGTGGTTACCTTCCCCGTTCTTCCCTATATACATACACAACATACACAAGTCAAAGCATGGAAGCGACTCGAAAACATATGACAATGAAGGGAGGTGCGTAACCACTATATTGAACAGTGGGGTTAATTAATAGGAGATATGATGCGTGTGATTTAAAGTCCCCATGCGTTTTCAGGTTTATGCCTGTGAATCTTGAGTTGATATTTAGCAAATATGCTAGAACCTTGCCAGACAAGTTGAGTCTTGGAGAATTATGGGACATGACAGAAGGGAACCGTGATGCTTATGACATTTTCGGATGGTACAGTTTCGACCCTCTAGTTTATTGCATTAATGTATGGAATTAAAGTATCAATGTGGCATGTTTTATGCATCAGGATCGCAGGGAAAGTGGAATGGGGATTGTTGTACTTGCTAGCGAGGGATGAAGAAGGGTTTTTGTCCAAGGAAGCAATCAGGCGGTGTTTCGATGGCAGCTTGTTCGAGTACTGCGCCAAGATCTATGCAGGAATCAGTGAAGACAAGACGGCGTACGAGTAGAGGGATAGAGGCAGTTTAGAGTAATAATGGATCTACTTAAAAGTAGTATGGACTTTTGGTGTAAGTGAGTTGGTAGTGTTTAAATTTGTAAGTTGCAGCTCTTGTATGTGGAATGGTGTGTTTTGTGTGGTTAGACTGTGTTTGTACCAGTCTTTACAGACAAATGTATTAATTGTATGAAAAGCAAAGCAAGATTGCAAGAGGACACAACATATAGTAGTGATCTAAAATTCACAACATAAATAATGAATCAGTGTTGAACTTGGAGAAGTAAACTAGTGGTTTGGGATCCCTGGAGGGTGAGATTGGCAACATGAAGGAGCTTGGAGTTGGGGAGAAGGCGAGCAATGTGGGTAACGTGGTGTAGGGCGCATTGGTGAAGGGCGAGGAGACAAAAGCCTCCGGGGCGAACGGTCCTCTCCATCTCGGAGAGGAAGCGGGAGGGGAAGAGAGCTTGATCGAGGTGAGAGGTGAAGGCGAAATCGAAGACATGGTCGAAAAAGGGAAGGTTATGGGGATCGGCCCGGTGGACAAGAGGAAGGGAATCAAGCAATTCGAGGGCGGTGACATCAGAGAGGCCGAGGAGAGAAAGGGCCATGGGAGCGTGGCCGGCGCCGGCGGAGAGACAGAGAGCCTTGGTGTGGTTGTGGAGGAAGCCGAGGTGGAGGAAGAAGGAGGAGAGGGAAGAGAGACGAGATGCCCAGTGGTTGGAGGACCAGGTGCGTGCGTTCTTCTTGGGGAGAGGAAGGTGGTGTCGAGGGTAGGAATCGCAGGTGGATCTGGGGAAATGCGTATGGGGCTTCGTTGGAGCTCGTGGGGAGATGCATGTTTTGGGGGTCTGGACCATCATCGTCACCATCATCACTGTTCCGATGCTTAGCAACGCCACGGCTACTCTCTTCAACACCGTCTCCACATTTCTCTCCATCGTTCGGATTTGGGAATTCTCATGTGGGTGTATTTTTATTTACTATAAATAAGTGGGCCGGGCCCTCCCTTATGGGCTCATTTGAAATTGTATCAAAAGTTGGGGCCACCGGCGAGGAGAGAGCGACAGGGGAAATGTCAGACCTAGACCGGCAGATTGAGCAGCTGAAGCGATGCGAACCATTGAGCGAATCGGAGGTGAAGGCTCTTTGCCTCAAAGCCATGGAGATCCTCGTTGAAGAGAGTAATGTTCAAAGAGTCGATGCTCCCGTCACTGTAACTCCTCCCATCTCCCTATTCCATTTTTTAGATTTGTTTGGCTATATAAAATTGATTTCCTTTTTAGTTATGTGGCGACATCCATGGCCAGTTCTACGACATGATGGAGCTTTTCAGAGTCGGGGGTGACTGCCCTAAGACCAACTATCTGTTTCTAGGAGATTTTGTTGACCGCGGTTATTATTCTGTTGAGACCTTTCTTCTTCTTCTCGCTCTCAAGGTTAGATTCCCTGACCGTATTACTCTCATCAGAGGCAATCACGAGAGCCGCCAAATCACTCAGGTTTATGGTTTTTATGACGAGTGTCTCCGCAAATACGGCTCTGTCAATGTCTGGAGATACTGCACCGACATTTTTGACTACATGAGTCTCTCTGCTCTTGTCGAGAACAAGATCTTCTGTGTTCATGGTGGTCTCTCCCCCGCTATTATGACTCTTGATCAGATCAGGACCATTGACCGCAAGCAAGAAGTACCACATGATGGCGCCATGTGCGACCTCCTTTGGTCTGATCCTGAAGATATCGTTGATGGCTGGGGATTGAGTCCCCGTGGTGCTGGCTTCCTTTTCGGCGCCAGTGTTGTCACCTCTTTTAACCACTCCAACAACATTGATTATATATCCCGTGCCCATCAACTTGTTATGGAGGGTTACAAATGGATGTTTGATAAGCAGATTGTGACTGTGTGGTCAGCCCCCAATTACTGTTATAGGTAATTCAGATACTCAAACCTTATATTTCTGTCCCTCTTTTTTTTAATTTACTCATACCTCCATGTTACTCCAGGTGCGGTAATGTGGCTGCCATTCTTGAGCTTGATGAGAATCTAAACAGTGAATTCCGTGTGTTTGATGCAGCACAACAGGTATGACCCTTTTACTAATATGTTACTTTGTCTTCAGTAGACTGACATACTCTAAATGCAGGACTCGAGAGGGCCTCCCGCTAAAAAACCTGCCCCTGATTACTTCCTTTAACAAGCTAAACTTTGAAAACCGTTCAGTGCACAACGACTCTATACAAAACATATGTTTAAGACGAGGATCTACTTAAAGCAACTTGGAGTGATGGTTGTCTAGAAAAGATATTGTTTCTGCGTATCATGTAATGGTATTTAAAAGTGTATTTTTGAGAGATGTCCATGGTTTTTGACACACTCAGTGACGTTGTCATAATTCAAGTTTGTATTTTCGTGGGAGAGAATTAACAGTTTCGGAGCTGACAGTTCACACAGTGTTTCAATCGAATCACAGGGATCGTTAGGAGGACAGTCTGACAGCAACTGCTCGATCGAGTTAATTCATGTTTGAATTATTTCCTTTTGTTAGGAATACGACTATTATTTCAAATATTATTGGTAGATGGGAAATGGCAAATATTATTCCAAAGATTTATTTCATCAACAAGACATTCTCTAATATATTCTGAGTACATACATATGCAGAGTGTTTCAGAACCCAATGACAAAAAGAAAGAACGGAAAAAATTTATAGTTTCACAACAAACGCAGAAAACTGACACAGGAGAGTAACGCAGATCTGTATTCAAATTTGTGCTTTGAGGAGATGGATTATTGTGTGAGTAAAGATGGTTTCTACTCTACCTCGCTTAGGATAGGGACAATGAGAGGCTTCATCTGTGCGATGTACACAATCGCCCACCTGCCAAAGTGAAGACGCAGTGACACGAAGATATTAATTCAGTGGGGTTAAAGCAAGCAAGTTCACGCAAAGGTTGGTAGACTCTGAAGAAGAGACAGCATAGGATATTGGTGAGAAACCAATAATGTTCGTAATTCAACAGATGTATGACTATATATACCAAGAAATATTAAAGATATTAGGCAAGAAAACGGAAGTGGTAAAACCTAGAAGAGTCTCTCGGTCAAAGTTTATCAAAGATGAGAAAAGGCGAAACAAAATGTAGGTGCAAACTCAAACATAAGACTTACATCATCCAACAGCAGACAGTAGCCGTAATGACCAAGGTAAGATGTAGCCTGTGTCATGAGTGACAAATCTTATCATTAAAATGAAGCATTATATGTTCCAATCCAGATAATATAATTAACACATTGAGATTCCCCATGAAGGAGTTATGATACCAATTTCTGCCAACATTACTAAAACCCAATCGAGCGACGGAAAATACGGAAATCAAACAAAACATACAGATTGGTGGAGGGGCCTTTGTTGAAGCAGATTCGAGTGCATATTGAAGCAATACTGCCAACGACAGCGAAGATTAGGGATGTCACAAGGAAGGCCATGTCTGCTCCTGATGCGATCCGACAGATAGATCTCACAGATTGAGATGAAGAGGATGATGGGGGAATCGACCAGTGATCTGTGATCTAGGTAAAAGGGAAGATTATGTTATCTTCGCCTATCGGAGTAATATTACCATCGTTTTCTTTCAATGTTATTTCACGCGCGCAGTTCTGGAAGTCGACTAAAATGATTCATTGGTTCACCCGGTTATCATGGTAAGTGTCTGGTGGTAATGGTTATTGAGGTTTGATAACGATCTTAATAATCTATTTCTACTATTTTCAATCGTTCAAATTCAAAATATCTCAAAACTCAAAACCAGAAATTCATTCTTTCAAGCGTTTATGGGTTCAGTCGGTTGACAGTACCTATAAAATTTATCTTTCAATATTCATAAAAATATATAAAAAACAGAAATTGGAAAACAAAATATAATCTTTCTACGTATCTATACTATTAAAATGAAGTGATTTTTTATTCTCTGCGCTGTGGTTGAAAGTTAACGTAGATTGTATCTTTTGTCATTATATTTTTATGGCTAATGATCCTTCCCCTTGAAAAAGCCCTTAGTATTTGACTGGTGATCGAATATGTGGAAAAAGTTGTCCATGGATTATCCAATTTTAATTCTTTCCCACCTCATTAAATCTTAGCCGATTGTGAAGTCGATCATATCCTTTGGGGTTTTTTTTCTTTAGACTTTTTTGTCTTTTTACACTGATTTTAGGGTTTAATGTGGTTTACTAGGATCTGAATGCATTTAGATTTTTTTGTTCAGCGGATCCGGATACTAGCCTCGGGTTTTAACATATTGATTTGGGTCATTAGGTTATATATATATAGGGACACTACATATATCATCGACGTATATCTTAGGTTTATTTTTCATCGTAGTCTTTAGGTTTCCTCTTCATTGTAGTCTCTAGGTTTGTTATAGGTTTCTTATTTGGTTTGTTGTTTTTTTCTTCCTTCACAACTTCTATGGGGCATCATCTACTAGGTAAATGAAAACTTTGAATTATATGGGCGATGTTTAGGATATTGATGATCATAGTTTAGTGTACATAGAGATGATGATCATAGTTTATTCATGTGTTGTCTTACGTTTAGGTTTAGGTCGTTAGTTTGTGTTTGTCTTCTTCCATATCTGTGTCTTTCGTTTACGTTTAGGTTGAAAATAAACATGTGTGTCCCTTTGTTAGGGTTTTATCGTTTTAGGTTTTTGATTATATATTTTAATGTTTTGTAGGTGGAGGAGGTGAGCACGAGTAATAAGGCGGTGTGATATGTTTCATTTTAGGCCCCTTTTCATGGTTGTTTTGCATTCATTTT
>OVAP01004880.1:0-13821 GCA_900406295.1 Aurinia saxatilis | reverse complement strand
TAAAAAATCTATATACATGATAGTTTGTGTATAGGAAAAAAAAAAAAAAAAATTTGCAGCTACATCTATAGAACATTTGAAAGTATATCGTGGGTAATTTCCTATCATGGAATGTACGAAATCAAACTCATCATGTATTATGTTCTAGAATAATTTTTCCTTGGTAAAGACGTCCAAAACAACATCATCATCACAATTCACAAAATATGTTTCAACTCAAACAGAAAATAGTCATTATCACTCTCAAATACTAATTCTTTATACACATATTACACATCATCATTATCGTCAGCATCATCATATTTTTGTTTATTTCCTTCGAACCATTATTTAAAACCCTCAAAAGTCTCTCTCTTCATAACAAACCACACTTACATAAAAATCCTCTGTACATAATAAACACAAAACCAAACCCTAGAAGAAGAACAAAAGATGGGTCTAATTAGCAAAGAAGAAATAAGCAAAACAAGAAGATACTCTTCTTCTCTATGGAGAGGAATCAAAACGATCTTTGTTCTATTCACTATGTTACTCTCTTTCATCCTCTTCTCTGCTCCGATCTTCCTCGCCATCGCCGACGCCATCCTCCCTTCCGCAATCCTCTCTTCCTCCTCCTCCTCCAACAACCGTCTGTCTCCTTCTAGTTTTCCGGCGACGGTTTCTTCTCATCTCAGTAACTACAATTTTCGTTACTCTCTCATCGATATTCCACTCATCTCCATCGTTAGATCTGCCATTATACTCTGTAAGTAGTAACCCATCAGCTATTTTTAGAAACTCTGTTTTGTTCTGTTTATCTAAATTTGGAAACTTTTGTAACTATGAAAAACAGAGTAGCTCTGTTCTTAAAAAGTTCTTATATTTTCTGAAAATTTAATTTTTTATAAAACCCAGAAAAAGTAATAGGAGTTCGGAACCTTAGCCAACAATTTAACTGGTAGAGATCAGACAAAACCTACAAGTCGCTGGTCGGGACCGGACCATATAACATATTGTAGTTTCGGAAAAATTTCTGAACCTTTGATTGATAATCTCGACGATGTTTCTTGGTAATAGGTGTTTATGGACTATGTGACGGACCAAAGTTATCAAGGGGACCATATTTGACCATAACAATGATATGTTCGATTTCGTCATTGATCTACGTATCATTTAAGGCAGCGATTGTGTTCGGTGAGCCAGTGATCGGACTCGGAGGAGAGGTTTTCCGAGCAGAGGAAGTGGCTCTATTTGTGTGTTCAACGGTCTTAGCCATCGGTCACATCGTTGTGGCATACCGAACAAGTTGTAGAGAGAGGAGAAAGTTACTAGTCTACAAAATCGATATCGAATCCGTAAGTTTCTCATAACTTTTTACCATTCAAATTTTGAAACTTTATTATTTTAATTAAACTTTTTGGCCGTTACAGAAACACTATTAGTATTTAGTAACTTAAAAAATTATAAAGAGGCCGTATCAAAATTTGCTTAATTTTCAAATCTTAGTATTTTTATAATATCTAAGATGCTCTTTCCCTACCACTAATTACAAATCAGACTCGGTCAGATATCGCATGTGACTTTAGATATTATTATTATTATATAGTCAACATTTTTGAATCAATTTATACATTTTTGGCATTAAGGGTTCTTGTAGTTTGTGTATGTAGTAGTAGTAGGTTAGAAAATGACTAGTCAATTTAGAAGGGTTTGATTTTTCACTCACAACAAAAAGATGAATTGTATTTAGATTAATACTTTCTTATGTATATTCAAACCTAATTAGATAGTGACGAATATTAGGATTACTTATATAATAAGAATAAATCACATTTCCACACATGAACGAGTTTTTTCCGAGTGGGAACCGTGTGGAATGAATAATGAGATACTACTTTCTTGATTATTAATTTTAGATTCTATAGATACTTATATTAAAGTATTATTAGGACATGACAACGTCACAAACACCTAATGCATGCCTCATGGTTTACATTAAAGTCTCATTAATAAAGATAAATTTTGTCTTCTGGTTTAATTTTGCAGGTTTCAGCTTGTAAAAATGTGTTACCTAGATACCAAAAAATACTTCAACAAGAGAGACTTAAATAGCTAAAATTTGAAGACATACGACACTTGTACATATATATATACTTACAATATGTAAATAAGTATACGTATATCAAGGCAACATCTTCTCTGGGTTTTGGTCTCCTTTCAAGTTTCAGGTACGAATCCACCTAATCATTTTATATATTTTTAGTTATAGTAATACGTACCACCAACTTGCATATAGTATTAATAACTAGATTATTAAATACCAAAGTTGCTTTAATTACTATCATTTTCGGGAGTGTGTGAGTCATGTTTAGTGGAGGTAACCAACTTGAGAATATTTGTGTTGATAATATTGTTTATTTTGTGGTTTTTGGTTACAGAAAGGTCCAAAGGATAATTCTGTAAAGGAGGGAAAGAACAGATAACGAATGGGGCTTAATATATAAAACCTATGCTTTTCCATGTGACACTATAAATGACAACTCCAATGAATTGGCAGTTGGTACTATATTATAGATTATAAAATTAGGTAGACAAAAAAGAAACAACATTATAGAAGTTTTTTTTTACTTTAATGAAAGATCCACCGTTACACTTTTGTCTTCTTTTGTTGTTGTTGTTTGTATAAACCATAATATGATCATCAATGAGATAAGAAGCCGAAGGCATCTTTCTTCCATTTCTCTCTTTCTTCTCTCATACAATTTCTTACACTTTTACATGTATGGAGCCGTTAACCCAAAAAAATGTGTTTTTCTTTACTATTAAAATGTTTCATTTACAATTATGTGATCGATTACCAAATCTTGTTGTAAAATGCGATACACACACATAAGAGTGTTGTTCTGTACTAGTTACTAAGAATATGTTCAATGGCGAGGAGTTACTATCTATTTTTAATTATTAATTTTATTAATAAAATAAGTTTGAGGTTCTAAACTCCTCCCAACAACTCCTAAATAAGAGACTCTCCTTTGCTTTTAATTTCTGAAATAAAAATTTTGATTTATTTTTAATACCAAAAAGAATAAGAATCCCTCCTAAAACTCACCATTGGATCTGCTCTAAACCGTTATCACATACCTAGATATTAAATCACCCATTAGTGAGAAATAGGGCCATAGTTGGTGGATTTGGTCCAAGTCTCTTTCATGTATAGTCCGTTAGAAATTAGGACCAATGGACTTAAGAAACAGGACCTAATTAACGAATCTACATTTAGACAATTACTATCTAACGATTAAACATGTTGTGTTCTGTCGACAGTAATGAAATAAAACCTTAAATAGACTTTACCTACCCTATTATGAGGAGTGACTAGTGAGGACCAGAAGAGTAAAGTTAGGAGACGATTAAAAACAAGTGGCTAGCCGGAAACCGCAAGGTTTATCCTCTAATTCGTATATTTTTGTGGGTTTCTAAAAAACAAGTGGATTTGTGGCAATGTTGGTTCATATACATATTTGGTTAATTAAAAATGGTATGTGCCAAAATTCATACATCTCTTCGTTAGAATTTTAACTAGATATTGAAATATATTCATAATATATATATTTTTATAAGGTAAATTTATTTTATTTGTAATTGATATATTCATAAAATATATATTTTATAATCGGGTAAATTTTATTTTATTTGTAATTGAAAGTATAATAGTGACTAAAATAGTGATTTAATTAGAATAAAGAACTAAATTGTAATTTTAAAATATATAATTATTAAGTAAAATAAAATAATTTGTCATCGGTTAGAAATAATGATCACCGAGGGAAATAATCATATTAATAATAAAAAATTAATTTGACATCAGTTAAAAATAATTAGCCGTTAAAAGATTATAATATATATAAATATTTTTTAGTGTTGTAGATTGGGTTTTTCTTTTTCATTTTTGTAGTGTTGTGGACTAGGCCATTTAATTATTTGGTGTGTATTTATATATGATATTTGTATTTTTAGAGGGTTTTTCTTGTGTAATTTGTTTTCTAATTCTGTTTTAATTTTTTATTAGCTGTCCCATGGATTACTCTCGTGATGACACATAGGACTACACTTGGCAGGTTAAGGTGGACATTACTCACACTTAGCAATTCGTTCATACTAGTGTGGTTAACTACATGTATTAACTTTTTTTTTTAACGTCTAAGCAAACTTTATTAATCGAAATGTTCAGTCCGGATTATGTTTGAGACACAACAAGATATATAATAATGATATGTAGAACGATCCGAAGAAGTAAATGATTGCCTAGCAAGGATATGTGCAGCCGTATTGTTATGTCTCGATGTCCAGAGGAAGTTGACATCATGGAATGCTTGTGCTTGATGCTGAATATCTCTAATTTAATTATGCAAGTGAAAATTGAGATGACCTTCAGTAAGGAGTGAATGGAGCACCTTATTGTCGCCTTCAAATAAAACATTATGACATCCCAATGCATGAACCTTTTGAATGGATAGAAATAGTGCCTGCATCTCTGTCTCGATTGGTATTCGAACTCTCTTCCCTCTATGTTGTCCAGCTTCAAGGAATCTCCCATGATTAACTACATGTATTAACAAAACCAGATTATGAATATAGATAAATTTTGGCACAAAAATATTTTTTTCATGTAAAAAAAGAAGAAGAAATAAACTATATAAATTTTAGCGTTTTCATGTGTCCGCAAATATTAAGATTTAGTTAAATCAGTCCTAAACAAATGTTTATTTTCGTATATAAATATTTAATTTTGCTAACCAATATCTCACCAATTTTTCATTAAAATTTATATTATTTAAGATAATAAATTTAAAATTGACAATTTATTTATGATATATATATATATATATATGTAATCTAATAGAAAGAAAAGGAATATATATATATATATATATATTGGTCTACAATAATATTTTGGGTTAGGTGAAGGACGTCTTATCACGGCCATCTCATTTTTCATTAGACAAGATCTTTGCCATCTTAAGTACGCTGCAAAACTGGTGGGAATACCTGTAAATCATGTAATTTTTACATTGCGAATTATGATTTTGTTTGGTTTGCTGATCAATTTGATTTAGGTAAAGGGATTTAAAATTCCTGGTCTTTGATTTTTTTTTTTTTTAATTTTTAATTATCTATGTTATCTCTCTATTGAATCGATGACTTGGTTTTGGTTTGTATGGCTTCTTTGCCTCTTTTCAGTTTTAATCAATTAAACTGCGATTCAAAAAAATAATAGTATCTTGGGTTCTATACTATTATATTGGTTGTTATAGAATTCCGGTTCCTAGTGCCTTTTACAATCCACGTTTCTTGCTAAATACACAACTTCCAAATCCAATTTGACCGAATCAATCAAGTTTACAGTTTCTTATACGTTATCTCGAAAAACTCCCAAAGTCTAACCATTTTCCCCTTGATTTCCTCACATATTTTTAGTATTTATCTTATAAATCAAAAGACTCGATTATTTTTTTTTTATCATTGCAGAGGTTTTGTATATTATTCGATTCACAGAAAGGATATTGTTGTCGTCTGAATCAAAGATGGGTAAGGTTTTTATGGTGGATCTGGAAGGCCAAATCTACAGTTGCAGACACTGTCAGACTCATTTGTCCAATGAACAAGACATCATGTCTAAGGTTTCATTTTTTCAGTCTCCTCCATGCTTTTTTTTTCATTGATCCTAGTGATGTTTGTTTCCAATCTAGGAGTAGTTTGGTGTTTATGTGTCTCTTTATAGTTTCAATTTTATAGGATGTTCGGGACTTTGGTGTTTTCATTGATTTGATTATAGTTTTGGGTGAATCATGTGATCATCTCACCACTTTGTTTGGTGTCAATTTTTCGTCATTAAATTTACAAAGTATTGCATCTAAACCTGATGAGTGGACTATTAGACGGCTATACTCATTTTGAGATTAGTCGATCGGTAAAAGTCTAGATCATCCACTCTGGTTTACCAAAAGAAAAAAAAAGTATTGCATATAATATTTTCTCTGAATTAACTGAGATCAGCATGTGTAAAACAGCAAGACTTTGTATATTTTGATTCACTCACTAATCCAATATTGCATTCTTGTAAGTTTGTAACTCTTACAATGTTTTTGTGTCAATCATCAAGAGTTTAGTATTTTATAGTACTGACTTTTACGTGTTTATGCAGTCTTTTCAAAGCAAGCATGGACAAGCTTATCTCTTTAATAAAGTGTAAGTCTTCTGATCTCAGACTCTCTAATCTAACTCAGTAACTCTGAGCCACAATTTGATAGTGCAAAACTCTGTTAAGTGAGATAATCTATATACTTATAATTAATGGTATTTGTACTTTACTTTTTCTTGTTGATGATCCTTCAGTGTAAACATTTCAATTGGAAGGAGAGAACAGAAAATGATGATAACTGGACTTCATACTGTAACTGACATTTACTGTGTTGGCTGTGGATCAAACGTTGGCTGGCAATACGTAAGAAAAATCTAGTTTAGTTTTAGTTCGATGTTCGATTTCTGTAGTTGAAACTTGGTTTTGTGATCTATGTTTCTAGGTGATGGCTCATGAGAAGAACCAGAAGTACAAGGAAGGAAAATCTGTTCTTGAATTGTGAGACTCCTTTTCTTGATTTTTCCAAGTTCCAAAGATAATGTTGACGTTTGATCCCTAATGTTGATTTTTTATGCTTTGCCACAGATATAAAATTTCTGGTCCTGATGATAGCAACGACGTGGCTAGTGATTCATCAGATGATGCTTGAGCTTATTCCTTCTATATCCCAGATTCTTTTTAAAATGTACATTCTTCGATTTCAATAGCTAGAACTTGTTTTTGGTTTATTCTGTGTCAAATTATTCGATCAGCTGAACTAGATGCATTTGAAATAATTTTTAAGTTCTGAGAGAAGAAACTGAATGNCGATTTCAATAGCTAGAACTTGTTTTTGGTTTATTCTGTGTCAAATTATTCGTTCAGTTGAACTAGATGCATTTGAAATAATTTTTAAGTTCTGAGAGAAGAAACTGAATGTTTTTATTCTAGATTCAAAGATTTTTGGCAATCATCTAACCTCTCGACAAACGGAGAAACACACATTTATTATAGCTTACCCTCTCCATAACAGGAGAAAATGTTCCAAAGCTGAAGGGATTAAAATACAGAAACAAGAGCACAAAGGCTGATTGGAAAACATTGAATCTTCTAAATTCAAGATTCCAAATTATTTGGGTCTGAAGAAACAACTGAAAATGATAACATAACACAACAAGTACTTGTTCACAACTTATTGTTTTGCATTCCACTTGTAAACAAAGGCAAAAAGACATCCATCTCACACTTCTTCAAACAAATACCAATCTCGACGCCACCAGTCTCATCTCTTCTATTAGACATAGAGACCTCATCGTTTTGATACATGGACATAACCTCAGTGTGAACCGGTCTTCCCCATCCGAAATCCGACTCGTACATTCCANTAAACAAAGGCAAAAAGACATCCATCTCACACTTCTTCAAACAAATACCAATTTCGACGCCACCAGTCTCATCTCTTCTATTAGACATAGAGACCTCTTCGTTTTGATACATGGACATAACCTCAGTGTGAACCGGTCTTCTCCATCCGAAATCCGACTCGTACATTCCTAACTGGTTAGATCCGGTAACGGTCACTACCTGTGTACCAAGTTTCATAATCTTTGTTCCTTCCTCATACACCTTCCAAATTGACTCAACTCCTCGTGCACCTAACCCCTTAACCGAATCACTAAGAATCTCAACGCCATTAACAAATCCATCTTCCTCCAAAAACGTCTTTGCTTCGTAACCATATAGATCGATAGGTAAGACAGAGTTCCCGAAGTAGTTTACAGGAACCGGAGGTTCTAACCGGTTCCTGCAATCAACCGCGTACATGAATCGAACTGGTCGATGAATGTCGCCTCCATGAGCCTTCACCAAGCAGGTCAACACATAGGCATACGTGACCACGAACGTCGACAAGCGAAGATCAGAGCGAGAGGACTCATTCCTGGCTCGCTCCCTAAGTTTCTCGACGTCCTCTTGAGTTAGCTCAAGAGTGATCCGCACGATATCATCGATCTTTTTGGGGGGAAGCAGCTTTAGCGATCTTGCACTGTCTTTGTCCTCTGAGATATACGGTAAGAGCTGGAAGATCTTCGGTTCGAGTCCGCTGGGAACATTGATGACGGAGCGGTCTAAAACCATAGGTAAGTGTAAATCTTGTGGCATGGTTCCATGTTTACAGATGTGAGCCCATGTTTTGTGAAAACTTGAAGCCGTTTTGCCGTCCATGACGACATGGTGAGCTGAAGTTGCGATGGAGAAGCCTTGGTTCGGGAAGAGAGTGATTTGTAGTGAAAGAATAGAGGCTGAGTCAGGGGAAACCGATAACTCTGGCACTAAAGGGCGTAACTCGACCTCGGGACGAAGCCCTTTGCTTGAGAGACGAGAGAAATCTGCGTCGGTCTCGGCCACCGTGAAAGACACGGCATCGTGCGGGAAGACGAGGGTGTAGGGCTTAGGATCTTGTGGATTCCATTTGATATGGCCACAGAGCGGACGGAAGTGCGTGAGAGCGAGGGAGAGGGATCGCTCAAGCTTTGGGATGATCAGTGAGTAAAATGAGTCGCGAGATATGTGAGGGAGTCTGTGAAAGACGACTCCTTCGACAGGGTGGAGTTTTAGCCACAGAAAATCAAAGAATGCGAGTGGGAGAACTAGAGGGTCGTCGACGGAGTCGGTTGCAGAGCCGACTCTCGAGATCTTGATCACCTTCAACGCCATTGTTTTGACAAAGTGAAGAAGGTAGAGAACAAAGGAACTTTGAATGCTGATAATAAAAAATAGTGTTTACATAGAACAATGTAGATCTCGGTTTTTCTTATCTCTGAAGGAATCAGTCGCGCATAGCTTAGTCTCATTTAAGGACAAGAGAGTATAAAGTGGGTTATCATGGAACGTCTCCTTCTCTGCAACGTCTTTTACAGGAGTCTTTGTCATGTGCTGTTTGGACAAAGTTTATAGACACGTCTCTTTCACTTAACAGTGTCTTTGTCTCGGGCTTCGAGTGTGTTACTGTTGGGCCTTGATGAGGTCTTGCTCACACCCTGGACTCTCTCTTCAGACACAAAGTTTTAAGGCAACGTTAATATTGTTATTTTGATGGCTTGTTTGTTTGGTGTGCCTGATCCATGAAATTACCAGTTATCACTTAGATGAAGCAATTAAATTGCAGACCAAAAAAAGAAGAAGAAACAATTAAACTATGGTTATAACAGGGGAATCCACGTACTATGGTGTTGGTATCAACTCTAGCTCTTATCCCGAAGAAAGAAGGCTCATCAACTTATTAATGTCTTGTCGCATTGTAATCGACAAAGTCATATCCAAAATCATTGCCAGTAGATTGAAGATCATTTTGTAGAATTTCATTGTCCCAAATCAGTCGGCATTTGTTAAAGACAAATTTATCATATTGAGATTATGCTCCTAGTTATAGAGATAGTGAAAGTCTATCACAAAAATTCAATTTCGAGTTGCCACAAAGATTGACATCTCTAAGGTTTTTGATCGACCGAGTCGGTTGCAGAGCTAACTCGGGAGATCTTGATCACGTTTAACGCCATTCTTGAACAAAGTTAATCACCACTTGGACTCTTATTTAGACATAATTATTGATGGGGGTAAAACATTGTGAGCGTAATCAAACTTTATTCACCACTTATTGATAAACTATGATTACAACATAGGTGTAATGCCCGACCACCCCTACGTATTTTGTCACTACTCACACGGTATTGCGAATCATTTTCCAGTTGGTCACTCATCCTTCAATTGCTCTAGCTTAAGCACATTTAATCCTGAAATTCTCTCTGAATAAGTGACCGGAAAGATAAGTGAACTTTTAATGACATAGTTAATCAAATCAATCATCTTAAACCCCTATACATGTACCACTATATACCATACACCGGGGTGTTATAAGGGGAATCCATGAATTACGCGAAAAGTTCTTCCTTTTTTACTTGAGCCACTATTTGGTAGCGTGAAACTCTGTTATGTATAATAATCTACATACACCTAATTAATGGTTCTTCATTTTCCTATTTTTTTTTTGTGAGTTAATGATTTTCTTTTAATTGGAAAGAGAGGATACAAATGATGATAACTTGAGTTCGGCTCTTATTTTAGGATTTTTTAAAGAAAAATTTTGGTGAATGGTACCTTTTTGAAATGTTATTTGTGAAAAGTGTATTTTAAAATGACATTTATGAATTAGTAAATTTTTGTTGTTAAAAGACTATTTTGACCTTAATTTTAGTTTGTCATAGATAACAAAACCAAAATCCAATTCTAATTTAGATTTAATTATGATTTGTTTATGCTGATTTAAATTCAGAATTTTTTCTTTTTAAATTTGTATATATCTTTTCTTAACAAAAAGGGGAAAAAAAATGAAGAATCTCGAGAGACATTGCCTTCTCTCTAAATTTAAGATTTCAAAATCACACTGTTTTTATATTTAATCTACTAACTGTGCACAATATACATTGTCCATATTTCATATACAGTGTCCATCATACACGATTCATTAACCATATGAGTTAAATAGTGTCCACTAAAACCATTCACCGTCCACAAAAAAAAACCCACAATCAGAAAAAGGAACAATACAATAAAGTGATTACGAATCACACAATTCTAATACTTTATCCAATAACTATGCACAATATACATCGTCCATATATGGTATACACCGTCCATCACACACGATCCATTAACCATATGATTTAAGAAGTGATTGCTACAACCCATTCACCATCCACACAAAACACGATTTTAAGAAATCTTTTAATATCTAATTAAATCTTTAAAGAATAATTTGTTTTCTTAAAATGTTTTAATTGAGTTATTACAATTAAAAAAAAATTCAAAGAAAAACCAAAACTTCTGGAATGGAGAAATTAATGCGTAAGCTCGGCTTCAATGAGGTGTGGATCACCTGGATCATGGCTTGTATTACGTCGGTATCCTATTTTGTCTTACTGAATGGCCAATCACATGGTTTTATTAAGCCAGAGCGCGGCTTACGCCAGGGAGATCCCCTATCCCCACTCCTTTTCGTTTTGGGAGTGGAAGCATTGATCAATATGCTCAATCAGTCTGAGAGAGCAGGTCGGCTTCAGGGCATTTCAATGGTGGAAAATGGGCCCTCGGTGCATCATTTGCTGTTTGCGGATGATAGTTTGCTATTATGTAGGGCAACCGAAGAACACTGTACTGAGATAATGCATTGCTTGCATCTTTATGGTGCGGCTTCGGGACAGGTTATTAACCCAACTAAGTCTTCTATCATTTTCGGAAAACATATCTTTGTGGGTTGGAAACATCCCTTGCAGCAGATCCTGGGTATTGAGAAAGAAGGCGGAGATGGTACTTATCGGGGCTTGCCAGAATGCTTTAGTGGGTCGAAGAGGAAATTACTTCAATTTATACATGAGAAGTTGAAGTCCAGATTGAACGGCTGGTTTGGTAAGGCCTTATCCCAGGGAGGGAAAGAGATTCTGTTGAAGTCAATTGCACTGGCTTTACCTATATATGCCATGTCATGTTTTAGGCTGTCCAAGGATTTATGCAAAAAACTGACTACTGCTATGACAGAGTATTGGTGGAGTAATGGTGATAACCGAAAGAAAATACCCTGGGTGGCTTGGAAGAAATTATGTCTGTCGAAACAAAATGTAGGGATTGGCTTTCATGACATTGCTTCGTTTAATCAAGCGCTATTGTGTAAACAGGTCTGGCGTATCCTTGACAACCCTAATTCTCTTTTGACCCGACTGCTAAAAAGTCGTTATTTTCCATCCGGTGATTTTATGGGGTGCGCTATTGTCAATGCTCCATCTTATGCTTAGAGGAGCTTGATATTTGGACGAGAGCTACTGCAGCGAGGATTTTCTGTTGGATTTTCGATGTTAGACCACATATTCTAATTCCTTGGCAGAGAACTTATGATACTAATCTCAGAGTGTCCGATCTTTTGCTCCCTGGTACTGACACTTGGAATGAGGAGTTATTGCGGGAGTTATTTTATGAGGATAACCAAGCTCGAATTAGGAAAGTAAAACCCTCCAGGTTCCTCAGGGATGGTTACTATTGGGGTTACTCCACGTCTGGCTCATATACAGTTAAGAGTGGCTACAAATTGCTTATGGATGCAGAGGTCGCAATGGCGGATACCCTCCCGCCTCTAGAGAAAGCTCTTTGGAGTAAAATCTGTAAAGTTAAGGCAACCAAAAAATAAAGCATTTTCTATAGAAATGTCTTTCGGGTGCGTTAGCTATTAAGGATCGCATGCGGTCACGGGGTATGTATGTGGACCCTACCTTTCCATCGTGTGGGGGAGCAAATGAAACCATTTCACATGTGTTGTTTCACTGCCCTCGTGTTGTGGATGTGTGAGAGTTATCAGGTCTTGATACTCCACCTAATAGATTTTCTCCCACCTCGACATTCTTAAATCTTCATTATCTTGTCAACCATCCTCCTACTGGTGAGGCAGATGTCTCCTTCCCTTGGATCTTATGGCAGATATGGAAAGCACAAAATGGGCTTGTCTTTGAGCAAAGTGTATGGACAACGAACTTTGTTCTACAACGTGCTAAAGATGATTTTCTGGAGTGGTCGGCAGTGAATGTGCCAGTGTCGATGGTCCCGGCGACAATGTATAAGTGGAAAAAACCGATTGATCCATTGGTGAAATGTAATCTTGCGAGTTCATGGTTACATCCTAACAGCCTATGTGGGACTGGGTGGATTGTATGCAATAGTCTTGGAACTCCGCTTTTCCATGGGAGGAATGCTTTCGCAAATGTGGGGTCAAAACTAGAAGCAGAACTCGAAGCCTTTATATGGGCAACCACTTGTTTGGCGGATATGCATGTGCAACATATTGTCTTTGAAATATCGGATCTTCAACTACTGGACGCTTTAACTCATCATACGCAATTCCCATCGGTCAAAGCTTTGCTTGGCAGGGCATTTATGGCAGTTCGCTCCATCTATGGTTGGTCCCTAACAAGTTCAGATCACACTGCAAATCAAGTAGCGACCAGCACTGCAACAAGTGTAACGAAGGACTACCGCTAGCAATCTATATTGCTAGGATTGGCCCGTCTTGGCTGCAACACCGGTTAGAGGTGGATTCTTTGGGCTAATGTTTTGTTCAATGTTGTTATCTGCCTACTGGTTTGGTGACTTTGTTATCCTATGTATGGCATCTGGTCAGGCCTTTACTATAAATAAAATCATCTTGAGAAAAAAAAAAAAAAACCAAAAATTCATATCAACACATAAACCGATATTGTAAAATTAAACCAATTTGAGGCTAAACTTGCCATTATGAAAATAACTAAACCGAAAATGGGTCATTCCCCTATTTTATTTTAGAAAAGCACATATTGCAAATTAACCTTTCAAAAGGTGTCTCTTTCACCAATTCTTTCTTTTTTAAATTCAAAGGCTGATAATTTTGCACTAGTGTTTAACTCTACGATCATAATATGTATCATGTAGTCTCTGTCTTCTTCGGTTTGGCTCACTAAACAAGAAAAAAGATAATTGGATTTCTTACAATACATTGTGTTATATTCAAGATCCCAAATTACAATTGAATGTTTTGTATTCAAAACTCCAAATTATTGAACAACCGAAGACGATAACATAACAGCAAATCCTTTACAGAACAAAAGAAAAAAAGGGAAAGATAACAACAACAACAACAACAACAA
>OVAP01004879.1:0-13822 GCA_900406295.1 Aurinia saxatilis | reverse complement strand
TATTCACCTGTCCTTATGGCACTTATGCTTACCGCAGAATGCCATTTGGCTGATGCAATGCTCCGANACTTATGCTTACCGCAGAATGCCATTTGGCTGATGCAATGCTCCGACGACTTTCCAACGCTGCATGATGTCCATTTTTCTGATATGATTGAGGATATTGTTGAAGTTATTATGGATGATTTTTCTATCTATGAGTCTTCTTTCTCTAACTGCCTTTCAAACTTGTGCATGGTTTTGAAAATGTGTGAGGAGAAGCATCTTGTTCTAAACTGGGAGAAATGTCACTTCATGGTGAGAGATGGGATTGTCTTAGGCCACAAGATTTCTAAGAGTGACATTGAGGTTGACAAAGACAAAATCGAGGTGATGACGAGTCTACAACCACCTGATTCTGTTAAAGGTATTCAGAGTTTTCTTGGACATGCAGGTTTTTATAGGAGGTTCATCAAGGATTTCTCCAAGATAACCCGTCCCTTAACCCAACTGCTGTGCAAGGAAAAAAAGTTCGACTTCGATGAGGCCTGTATGCAGTCTTTCCTTGCCATAAAGGAGGCACTGGTGAGCGCATCAATTGTCCCGGCACCTGATTGGGAGCTTCCATTCGAGATGATGACTGAAGCGAGTGATTATGCTGTTGGCGCTGTCCTTGGACAACGCAAGGAAAAAAAGGTTCATGTCATCTACTACACTAGCCGCACGCTAGATGATGCCCAATGTAAGTATGCTACAACTGAAAAAGAACTACTTGCAATTGTGTTTGCCTTTGAGAAATTTCGCTCTTACTTTGTCGTTTCTAAGGTTATTGTTCACACAGACCATGCCGCTTTGCGGTATTTGCTTAACAAAAAGGACGTCAAACCTAGGCTCTTGCGATGGATTCTTTTGTTGCATGAATTTGACTTGGAGATAAAGGACAAAAAGGGAGTAGATAATGGAGCAGTTGATCACTTATTCAAGATGCACATTGATGAGAAGGTGCCAATCAACGACTATCTGCCTGAAGAGAATGTCTACATGATCGATGTTTACTACATCGCGGACGCTGCAGCTGTTGAAGAGGTTGTGATGCCTTGGTTTGGAGAGATAGCCAACTATCTAGCTGCCGAGAGAGAACCAGAGAAATTCACCGGCCATGACAAGAAGAACTTCTTGCGAGACATCCGACATTACTACTGGGACGAGCCCTACCTCTACAAAAAGTGTGTTGATGGTGTTTTCCGCCGGTGCATTCCTGAAGAGGAGGTTCCAGCAATTTTACATGACTGTTATGCTTCTTCTTATGCAGGTCACTTTGCGACTTTCAAGACAGTTTCTAAGGCGTTGCAGGCAGGATTTTGGTGGCCCACAATGTTCAAGGACGCTCACGCATTCATCTCCAAGTGTGACACTTGCCAGCAACAAGGAACAATCAGCAAACGCAACGAGATGCCTCAAAATTTCATCTTAGAGGTCGAGGTGTTTGACGTATGGGGAATTGATTTCATGGGACCTTTCTCAATTTCAGGGAAGCATGAATACATTCTAGTAGCTGTTGATTATGTCTCTAAATAGGTGGAAGCGCTTGCAAGTCCCACAAATGACTCTAAAGTTGTTATTAAAATGTTTAACAATATTATTTTTCTCAGGTTTGGAGTACCTAGAGTCGTTATCAGCGATGAAGGATCACACTTCATAAACAAGGTCTTTGCAAACCTGTTGAGGAAACATGGAGTGCAACACCAGGTCACCACAACATATCATCCATAGACGAGTGGCCAGGTCGAAGTCTCAAACCGAGAAATCAAGAGCATTCTGCAGAAAACGGTGAAGCCATCTCGTAAGGATTGGTCTCTGCAATTGGATGACGCATTATGGGCCTATATGACCGCGTACAAGACACCATTGGGCACCACACCGTTCCATCTTGTCTACGGCAAAACCTGTCACCTTCCCCTGGAACTTGAGCATAAAGGAGCATGGGCTATCAAAACAATGAACTACGACATCAAACCTGCCCAAGCACGACGATTGATTTAATTGAATGAGCTCGAGGAAATTCGCCACACCGCCTACGAAAACTCAAGGATTTACAAGGATCGGACGAAACCTATTCGTGACAAACGGATCATTTCACGCAACTTTGCTGCCAATGATCAGATATTGCTCTTCAACTCTTGTTTAAAACTCTTTCCAGAAAAGTTGAGATCGCGGTGGTCCGGCCCTTTCACCATCAAGAAAGTGAGACCATATGGCGCAGTAGTCCTATTTGACAAGAACGGTTCCGAGTTCATTGTCAATGGACGAGGCTAAAACCATACCTCGCAGACACATCGATCACTAAAGGCGACATTGTTCGCCTAAGTGACCCTATCAACACATAAAAGGCGTACAAGTCAAAATACGAGACTTAAAACAAAGCGCTTAGTGGGAGGCAACCCACTTGGAAGATTTTTTTCTTTTATTTTATTTTTCATACTAACATATTAATTTTTAGTTTTGATTTCTAAGTGTTTCAGTCAAAAAAAAATAAAAATAAATAAATAAATGGGGTCATGCTTATCGAGAAGAACCCGCGGACGAGTTGCAGATCGACCACGACGCGAGGGACCGATCGCGACACGGATCGATCCGTGCACTGGTATGTACCACCCGGTTTACTTAAACCAGAAAACACAAAATAAAACCCAACCCACCCCAAAACAGATAAAAAAATCGATTTTTCTTTGTTCTTCTCCTCCTATGCGTTTTGGAAAGGGATTTTTCAATCACCCACAACTCTCTCAATTCTCACTCGTTTTGCTTGATTCTTGGCCCTAATCCACTTGATTTTTCGTGCTTAATCTGATTCTACACTCCTTTGAATCACCCAAGCAAGGTAAGTCACTCGATTCTCAACTTTAATGGACGAATTTGAAGAACCCTAAATTGACAAATCCGGGTTTGATTCATGGCTTTTAAGGTTGATTGTTGGTTATATTAGGCATCCTATGATGTTTTTATTCCTATTCCATGTCTTAATTATGAGTTTTTGGAGTTTTAAAAAATCATTATTTAGGTATGTACGAATTTGAGGATAATGTTGAATTTTGTTGGTCTTTGCTATGATTTGAAACTCTAGAGAATAGTATTACATGAGTCTATACATTAGGAACCATTCATCTCAATTATGTTGTGAATTTAATGATTTTTAACACTTGAATTGAGTTTTGGTAAAAGTTGTGAATTGGTTAAGTTTAGCTTATACAAATGGCTTCATATGAGTTTTTCTAGTTTTGAACATGTTTAGCTAGTATGTTTATAAACCTATAATTCATTTTGATTTGGACAGCCATTTGGTATGTTGGTATTGACTTGGGATGATTGTGTTTGTTTGATGGTGCACAGGAATATGGCAAGAGATGGAGGCTCCGGCACAGCCGTACGCAAGAACCTACCACGTCAACCAGCAAAAAAACCAACATCCCAACCAGCACGGCCACCTTTTTCTCGAGCTCAAAAAACCAAGAAGAAACGCGTTGCACCTCCATAATCATCTAGTTCTGAGGATGAGGAAGAAAACTATAATGGTCAGTCCGATGCAGAGGAAGCATCTGAGGTCACACTAGCTCCTTGGCCTAGACAGAATGACACTCCTTTTGTAGACAACATACTTGTGATGATGGGTGAGAACATCACACTTGTTGACTTGAAGGCTTCTACTAAGTTTCGAGAGCGGCGACCAGATGAGCTATGGGGTGTAGTTAACAAAGTCTTCTACAACGGATGGTTTCGAATCAAATTCAAACCAGCCAAAGTCATTCCTGTTGACACATTCCGGACGATGGGGATTTTGGATGATATGACAGAGCTACTGCGCCGCATGGGCCTTGGTACCTTACCGTACATGTCTTATGATCTTCATGAGGAGTTAGCTAGGCAATTCTTTGCCTCAGTGGAATTACACATGCGAACTGGCGGCCATGATGATGCAACTGATGCCTACATCACCTTCTTCTCTCGCGGTCAACTCTTTCAACTCTCAATTCCTGATCTTTGTGAGGTTTTTGGTTTCAATGCAACGAAGACATGCTGTCACTTCCCAACATTCAACACTATGGAAGTGACAACCTGTCAAAGTTCCATAGTGTCGAAGGTTGGGAAGTGATAGCATGTCTGCGATGCATTGAAACCAAAAACCTCACAAAGATCAGGAATTGAGAGCTGAAAAAGTTGACCGCGAGAGAAGAAGGTAATGTAGGCATCAGTTGCGTCATCATGGCCGCCAGTTCACATGTGTAATTCCACTGAGACAAAGAATTGCCTAGCTAACTCCTCATGAAGATCATAAAACATGTACGGTAAGGTATCAAGGCCCATGTGACACAATAGCTTTGTCATATCATCTAGAATCTCCATCGTCCGGAATGTGTCAACAGGAATGACTCTGGCTGGTTTAAATTTGATTCGAAGCCATCCGTTGTAGAAGACTTTGTTAGCTACACCCCATGGCTCATCTGGTCGCCGCTCTCGAAATTTAGTAGAAGCCTTCAAGTCACCAAGTGTGATGTTCTCACCCACCATCACATGTATGTTGTCTACAAAAGGAGTGCCATCCCGTCTAGGCCAAGGAGCTAGTGTGACCTCAGGTGCTTCCTCTGCATCGGACTGACCATCATAGTTTTCTTCCTCATCCTCAGAACTGAATGATTATGGAGGTGCAACGCGTTTCTCCTTGGCTTTTTGAGCTCGAGAAAAAGATGGCCGTGCTGGTTGGGATGTTGGTTTCTTTGCTGGTTGACATAGTGGGTTCTTGCGTACGACTGTGTCGGAACCTCTATCTCTTGTCATATTCCTGCACACCATCAAGCAAACAAAACCATCCCAAGTCAATATCAACATACCAAATGGATGTCCAAATCAAAATGAATTATAGGTTTATAAACATATTAGCTAAACATGTCCAAAGCTAGATAAACTCATATAAAGCTATTTGTATAACCCAAACTTAACCAATTCACAACTTCTACCAAAACTCAATTCAAGTGCTAAAAATCATCAAATTCATAACATAATTGAGGTGAATGGTTCCTAATGTCTAGACTCATGTAATACTATACTTTAGAGTTCCAAATCATAGCAAAGACCAACCAAATTCAACATTATCCTCAAATTCGTCCATATCTAAATAGTGGTTTTTTAAAACTCCAAAAACTCATAATTAAGACATGGAATAAGCATAAAAACATCCTACGATAACTAATATAACCAACAATCAACTTAAAAAACTATGAATCAAACCCGGATTTGTTAATTTAGGGTTCTTCAAATTCGTCTACAAAAGTTGAGAATCGAGTGACTTACCTTACTTGGGTGATTGAAAAGAGTGTAGAATCAGATTAAGCACGAAAAATCAAGTGGATTAGAGCCAAAAATCAAGCAAAACGAGTGAGAATTGAGAGAGTTGTTAGTGATTGAAAAGTCCCTTTCAAAATCGCATAGGAGGAGAAGAACAAAGAAAAATCGATTTTTTGAACTTGGGTTTTATTTTGTGTTTTCCGGTTTAAGTAAACCGGGTGGTACGTACCAGTGCACAGATCGATTGGTCCCTCGGGCCGTGGTCGATCTGCAACTCGTCCGCGAGTTCTTCTCGATAAGCATGGATCGATCGATCTACAAGGGATCGATCGATCCATGACTCCATTTATTATTATTTTTTTTTTATTGAAACATTTAGAAATCAAAACTAAAAATTAATATGTTAGTGTGAAAAATAAAATAAAATGAAATAAAATAAAAAAAAGAAATCTACCGAGTGAGTTGCCTCTTACTAAGCGCTTTGTTTTAAGTATCGTAGCTTGACTTATACGCCTTTTATGCGTTGATAGAGTCACTTAGGCGAACAATGTCGTCTTTAGTGATCGATGTGTCTGCGAGGTATGATTTTAGCCTCTGTCCATTGACAATGAACTCAGAACCGTTCTTGTCAAATAGGATTACTGCGCCATATGGTCTCACTTCCTTTATGGTGAAAGGGCCGGACCACCGCGATCTCAACTTTCTTGGAAAAAATTTCAAATGAGAGTTGAAGAGCAATACCTGATCATTGACAGCAAAGTTGCGAGAAATGATCCGTTTGTCATGAATAGCTTTCATCCGCTCCTCGTAAATCCTTGAGTTTTCGTAGGCGGTGTGACGAATTTCATCGAGCTCATTCAACTGAATCAATCGTCGTGTTTAGGCAGGTTTGATGTCGTAGTTCATTGTCTTAATAGTCCATGCTCCTTTATGCTCAAGTTCCAAGAAAAGGTGACAGGTTTTACCATAGACAAGGTGGAAAAGTGTGGTGCCCAATGGTGTCTTGTACGTGGTCCTGTAGGCCTATAATGCTTCATCCAATCGCAGAGACGAATCCTTACGAGATGACTTCACCGTTTTCTGCAAAATGCTCTTGATTTTTCGGTTTGAGACTTCGACCTGGCCACTCGTCTGTAGATTATATGCTGTGGCAACCTTGTGTTGCACTCCATGTTTTCTCAACAGATTAGCAAAGACCTTGTTTATGAGGTGTGATCCTCCGTCGTTGATAACGACTCTAGGTACTCCAAATCTGGAAAAAATAATGGTGTTAAACATTTTAAGAACAGCTTTAGAGTCATTTGTGGGACTTGCAAGCGCTTCCACCCATTTAGAGACATAATCAACAGCTACTAGAATATATTCATGCTTCCCTGAAATTGGGAAAGATCCCATGAAATCAATTCCCCATACGTCAAACACCTTGATCTCTAAGATGAAATTCTGAGGCATCTCGTTGCGTTTGCTGATTGTTCCTTGTTGCTGCCAAGTGTCACACTTGGAGATGAATGCGTGAGCGTCCTTAAACATTGTGGGCCACCAAAATCCTGCTTGCAACGCCTTAAAAACTGTTTTGAAAATCGCAAAGTGACCTGCATAAGAAAAAACATGACAGTCACGTAAAATTGCTGTAACCTCCTCTTCTGGAATGCACCGGCAGAAAACACTATCAGTACACTGCTTGTAGAGGTAGGCTCGTCCCAGTAATAATATTTGATGCTTCGCAGAAACTTCTTTTTGTCATGGCTGGTGAATTTCTCTGGTTCTCTCTCGGCTACTAGATAGTTGGCTATCTCTCCAAACCAAAGCATCAATCGACGATGATCACCCGACTCAGGAATCTTACCTCAATGGAACTTTATTTTAATCACCTTAGGGGAGATATACCAATGAATATAGGTAAGCTCTCCAGCCTGCGTAGCCTGCGTAGCCTCCAACTCCATATTAATAACCTCACTGGTTTGATACCACTTTCTCTTGCAACCTGCACTAATCTCGTCAAGTTGAACCTGAGGGTTAATTGGCTGGGAGGAACCTTGACAGAGCTTGATTTTTTCACGGTTTCAGAACCTTACTATTCTAAATCTTGGAAACAATAACTTCACCGGTGATCTTTCTGATAAGGTTTTCTCCTGCAAATCTCTCACGGCGGTCAGGTTTGCAGGCAACAAGTTAACGGGTCAGATATCTCCTCAAATAATGACACTTGAGTCCCTATCGTTCCTGTCTTTTTCAGACAATAGACTAGCAAACATTACAGGCGCTCTCAACATTCTGCAGGGCTGTAGGAAGCTGTCCACTCTCCTCATGCGAAAGAATTTTTATGACGAAACATTTCCAGGCAGCAAAGACTTTCTTTCCCCAGATGGATTTTTTAAACTCCAGATATTTGGCATTGGTGGATGTCGATTGAAAGGTGAAATACCAGCCTGGATGATCAAATTGAAGAGCTTAACAGTCGTGGATTTGTCCCACAACCGACTTGAAGGATCAATTCCCGGATGGCTGGGAACTCTCTCCAGCCTTTTCTACATTGATCTCTCAAACAACCTACTTTCAGGAGAGCTACCAAAGAAAGTCTTTCACCTGAGGGCTCTGATGTCTCAAATGGCCTATGACGCAACAGAAAGGAACCATCTAGAGCTGCCCCTTTTTGTCAATCCAAATAATGTTACCTACTCCTGTCACAGGTAATCAGCAATACAAACAGCTGTCCAGCCTCCCACCTGCAATATACATCGAATATAATAACCTAACCGGAAGTATACCAGTCGAGGTTGGCCAGCTAAAGGTTCTTCATGTCCTCGCGCTCCAACAAAACAAATTGTCTGGCAGCATCCCAGATGAACTGTCAAACCTCACCAACTTAGAGAGCCTTGATCTGTCCAACAATAACTTATCCGGTAGAATCCCTTGGTCGCTAACAAGCCTCCATTTCATGTCCAATTTCAGGGTGGCTAACAACATTCTTGAAGGACCGATACCCACAGGAAGTCAGTTTGATACTTATCCAAAGGCATATTTTGAAGGGAACGCTTTGTTGTCTGGTGGTGTACTGCTGACATCCTGCAAGGCTCCGACTCAACCGCCTGCGACATCCATGGATAAAGATGATACAGAGGAGTTAAAGAGAACGTTTATTATAGGAGTTGTCATTGGTTTTTTTGTTTCCTACTGTTTTTTACTGGTACTGTTTTGCTATGTGGGCAAAACATTAAAGATTCAATGCTTTGACTATACATTGTCTTTCCTAAGCATAATAAAGTAACAGTGGTTCAACGTAACGCAACGATAGTTTTAGTATTTCCAGCAGACTTTTACACAAAAAACCCGACTGTAAATTCATACTAGAACAGTTGATCTGATTACTTGTGACATGAATCTAGAAATGATTTTGCTGACAAAAACTTTTTTCACCATCAGAGTGCTAGAAATCTTCGGGAACGAGGCCAAAACCAAAGGAAAAAAACACATCAATTCGACCTACTTAAATTGAGAGTTTCGATGCTAAATCGCCTAAAAGCTCCAATGACACACTGAAAATTAAAAGTGCAGTAACCGAGAAATTCTACTAGAATCAGGTGTCATTGACTGAAAAAAGAAAGAAGCGAAGAGAAGGACCCGTAGGCTCTGTCACACCACTCTTTTGAAAAATTCGGTTGTTTTTTTTTCTTTTCTTTTCTTGAGAAACTCATCACACTTCTCAGACTCAAATGATAAATGCTGATAACTGAGATGGACATCCAAGGGAAAGAGAACTCTATCTAGTCTTGTAATTTAAATGCCTCTTTAAAACGTGAAAAAAACTAATATTTCAAAAAGGAAAAAAATTGTCACCTGAGCCAAAAAGCTGCCAAACTCGCCCAGCTTCTTTTTCAGTGGAGTTGCGTCCTGTGACAATAGCATTTAAAAGTAACTGAGAAAAGCCAAGTAGTTATAATGCACTTCCAAACAGATGAAAAATATATTATAGAGCAGGAAATCAATCGATCATGTCAGAACCAAACATTGACAAATAATTCACTGGACGAATTTTGAGTCAGACAAAGGTACAATATAACGTTCTTAAAAAGAGAAATCTGACCAGCAACAGAGTAAACTTAAAAGTGCACATAGCGCATTTCCAGTAAAAAATGAAAGACTATTAATAGCTTACATCATCTGTCTGCAACATAGAATCGTGTAAGCTACCCATCGCGGTATTTGAACCAAATCCAGTGACAACAGCCCTTCCCCTATTTGCAACCACATCAGTTCCCTGGCAATCATTATATATTACCGAATTAAAACAAAAAAAAAAAGATATACGAAGAGAAAATTGGAACCAGAATTAGGCGACTATCACATGTTGTAAAGCCTAAATTCTAACAGTGGGAAAAATAAGAATATTATTGCTAGTTAAGGTGTAAGCATGAGATAGCACTAGACCTTAAGATACATTAAATGAAATGACAATAAGCTATGCAGCTATAAGTTATAACCCCTACCGAAAATAAAATGTCTTTCTTGTCTAGGTAGACGGCATTAGTTGTAAAAGTACAGTCAACATCTTTCTCCACAGAACAGCTTTCACCTGCAATTCCCGGGGGGAAAGAGAATAGTAGTGAGAATATGAATATAGTGGTCACTTTGACTTTAATCTATATGCCACTAATGTTGTTGAAACCATAATGTAATACGAACATGCATGTTCACCTATTGGTGGAGAAAAGGGTTGGGCTGTGCAAATAAAAAATTATGAGTAACACAGATGATATACCAGTCAGAATTGCTTGATCATCTCGAAAGTCGTTGCTAGACATCTCAATCATCCTCAGGTCAGCTGGAATCTTACAGTCCACTGTTCAGCAAGCAAGCATCAAGAGAAAAAGACATTTAAGAATTGAACAAAAGACTAAGCCATTGCCACAAAACTGCAGATGAGCGGAGCAAACATACCAGTCACTTCAACAATGTGAGAAGGTTGGAAGATCAGAACTCACAATGGCCTTCTCTATAAGCTTCAAGCTGGAAGCAGTGAAAGTATTGGGATGTTGATTACCACTGAGTAAGAAGACATGGAAAATCCTCCTACAAGGGAACTATGTACACCTGGATTTGTCAAATGGCTTCAGCAAAAGAGAGCTTCCATCCACAGTGATTCCCAGATGGCCACATCCTTCTCAATTTCCAAACGAAGAACATATATCATAATTAATGGAACTTGCCTCTTCTGTAGTGAAACGAGACTAAGCTTCTCGGTTGGTTTGGTTGATTTCGCCGAAACGATTTTCATCCACCAACACGAATCTAATAAAGTAGGTAAGAGAAGACATTACTAAAACAACGAAGATTCAACAAACGAAATCGAAGGCGAAGAGACGCAGTACCTGGGAGAGAGAGTAATCTAAAGAGAAACAGCGAGAAAAATGAGATTTTTGTTCGCCGGTAAATTCAAAAAATACGGTGAGTTGTGGTAGGTGCGGTGGTTAATGAGGTGATCGGGAAGCGTGCTTGGGAGCTTTTTGGTTAAGAACCGAGTATGAGTGGGCGTTTTGGTTATGGTTTGATTTCCTTGGTTTTTTTTAGTTTCATCGGTCTTTCGGGTTTTCAGTTTTACAAAACCACAGTTACTAACATAAAATTATTTGGATTTGATTTCGGTTTGTTCCAGTTTATTGATATGATATATGATATATAAAATCTAATTTTGGCTAAGATATTAACTAAAACTGAATTTATTTAAATTATATCATTAAAATATTATTCATAAGAACATTTATTAATAAAACGACATCAATAATTAAAGAATGGAATCAAATTTTTCAAAGAACAAATGTAAATTTAGACATTATATAGCTAAATTAATTCTATTTAAAATATAATTGAGCAAAGAAGTGAAATCTTAATTGGATATGTAACCAGTAACTAGATTTGAACAAGTGGTTATAAGAAGGAGAAAACTGACCATTCACAAAATCAAGATCAAAAGATCTCAGTCCAAAATTTATAACAATTGATAAAACATGAAGTTTCAATGACATGTGAATACATAATATTAAATATTATTTTTTCTCCTTAGTGACGATGTTTTTATCTCCGTAAACCTATTGATAAGATGCGAGAAAAAATATTAAGAAAAAAATTAATATGAGAGTACAACTTCTGTGCATATAAACTTGTATAAAATAAAAACATAAAACAACATAAAACTTTAATTATGTGAAATGAAAAATTCTATATTATTAAACATATTCTTAATCAATAAGGTCATAAATGATCGGTCTGCATGATGGAAGAGTTTGAGGAGAACCAAACTGGTTTACCTCTAAAAAGTTGAAATTGATTAGGATTGTGATAAGGAGAGTAGCACTACCGAATAAAACTAAACTCTATATCTTATGGTTTGTAACTTTAGGATAAAAAGAGGTAGAACAATCTTTTTGTATAAAACTATATTTTATTAGTTTTGATATTTTTATCGATTTGAATTTTATTAGGAATCCTATGTTATTCAATCAATGATTTAAAAATCTTTATTATAATTCCCTTTTATTCATTCTATGATTTCAAAATGCAAATGGATTTTAGAATGATTTTATGTTAAAAATATAAAGAGTGAAATTCTAAACAAAACCTTATTATTTGGATGGATTTTCAAATTATGTATGGATGATCAAATCCATTAAAATACCAAAACCAATAAACCCTCTAATATTTAAAAAAAAAAACATTTAGCAAAGGTAATCACGCGTAATAGTATTTACAAAAAAAGGAATTGATGTAAATATATCGTAGGAATAAAAATCATCATCATGAATCATATTATATGGATGTTATGAGGACCCAAATGTATGTCCCCTCCATGTGTTTTGCGTGCTTCCCTACGGCATTTCATTTCATCGTAACAAATAAGTGACACAAGTCAATTAATCGAGATCCACTCACTAGTATTTAGTTACTATCGACTAGCGTGGGATGATGATACATGATGGGTATTACGTTTAGTAATTTCTTTACCATAATTATGACTGCTTCACACATTCAAATACTAAAGTGGAAACTTACAATTTACATATACGTTTCAGACTGAAAAAAAACATACACGTTAATCAGTTAATCTCACACATTCATACTTTCAAATCTATAGCTTGGGTAATTTAAACTCGATATTCTTATATATGCGTCTCAGTTTTTGGATTTATCATATCTGGTAATCGGTAAACATTGATTTTGTAGTAAAGAATACAGTGAACTTTGGTACAAAAAAAATTATAAAAGGACAATCAAAAGCCAAATAGTTAGATTTTCTATGTATTAATTTCCTCTACAAATTATCATACCAATTAATGTGTGTATATATTCCAATGTAGTAAAATCTTTCATAGTAAATGTAAAATCATTAACTATTGTGATCACAATTTTTTTGTTTGAGTCCCACAGAATTTTGGATCCTATATATGTCAGTACCCTTAAACGTGAACATTTTTGTTCTCTTTTCTTCATCATTCAAATTAATCTCTTCTTTAAAGATGCATGCAAGTAACCTCAAATGGAAACACCACCAACCTCTCCAATATTCTCAGCTCGACACTGGTAGTTGTAGCATGGATGAGGGACACGTAAACACATCCATGATCCAACAACTGAAACAATATTATTTGGACCAATGATGAGAAAACATTAACTTATCAAGACGAATGCACGAATATACATTAACAAGACGAATGCACAAGTCCCTTTGATAAAGAAAGCCTCACTCATGAATACATAATCATATTTACGATTTATGTCCATCATTTTCAGACTCTCTATATGCCTAGGTATAGTATTGTATATGCCTAGGTATAGTATTGTATTTGCATTTGAAAACCAACAAAAAGAAAAGAAAATTGGCAAAAAAAAAGAAAAAAAAAAGAAGAAGTCAAACTGTGCCCAAGAAGGCAACGAACTCAACGTGGATTTTGTTGTGGCAGTCACAGGGTGGTCACAAGAAGAAGAATACACTTGGGCCTTGGGTGGTTGAGGATCACAAGAAGAAGAACACACTTGAGCCTCAGGGATAGGAGAAGGCAAAAATTGCGACTCGGCTTGTACCGACTCCGACGTTGATGTTTAGCTCCCAAGAGGTGCCTGGCGAACGAAGTATAGCTAACAGTATAAAACTCGCAAAGTGTGCAAAGCCAGGAAGGTCTTGGAAATTTGGGCTTGTTCTGGCTGTTTGTTTGTGTTTGACTCCAGAAGAGTTTCTTCCATTAATCTTGTCCACAAAGAGACATCTTCATAAGTGCGAATAAATCTGTAGCCCTGAGTCTCGAAACCACTGAGAAATTCATGAAAGGACGGGTACTCATTGGATATGAGGGCCATATTAACAGGGGATGGATTATCCTGAAACAGAGGAGAAGAAGAAGAGAAATTTGTGTGTGTTTCATCGAGCAAAGGTCTTGCCTTTTTATAGTACAAGAGATCTCTACAATTTTTGTAGCAATGTGTATAAGTTTGTAGCTAAATTTTGATTTGC
>OVAP01004878.1:0-13521 GCA_900406295.1 Aurinia saxatilis | reverse complement strand
ATGAGTTTGGTTGCATCACCCCAATCACCATCCCTTGCAGGATTGTACCCAGAAGAGTATACAAATGTTGGGACATAATCATCATAATAATCTTCCATAATCGAAGATCTAGTCTAGCTTCTACAAGCGAATCCATGTGAACAACATAATCTTATGCGACATAACTAGAGTAGTCGAGGAAAACAAGATTGGGCGTCTTCATGGTAAAACATGAGTGATCATTAAGAAAACGAGAACGGTAAAAAATGGTTAGTCTTTGGATAGATGAACCCCAGACCCGTTTCATCCAATCCGATGTAAGAGGATGATCATAACATATGTTAAATTCCTCAAGATTAGGGCTGGAGAGGAGGCAATCATACAACACTTCAAAAGCTAAAAAATTCACTGAAAAGAGAGAGAGAGATTTGAGCGCAGGGAAAAGCACACCTCCCGGAGGAGGGAGAACACTCCATGGGGATAAAANGATTTGAGAGCAGGGAAAAGCACACCTCCCGGAGGAGGGAGAACACTCCATGGGGATAAAATCCGTGAGTGAGAGTGAGCTTAACGAGTGTCTTGCTGAAGAACAACTTACCAATCGNATCCGTGAGTGAGAGTGAGCTTAACGAGTGTCTTGCTGAAGAACAACTTACCAATCGCAAGTTTCTTGTATGGTGATGACAAGCTTAGTTCCAAAACTTCACGTTCTAGCACACTGTAAACAAGATGGTCGACACTACAAAACCGAGACTCAAATTTGAAAGAGAATTTCTTGATGGGAGAATCACCTAGCAGTGAAATGTTCTCTTCACGAAATCAACAAAGACATGATCACGAGTTTCTGATAGCCTGTTGGGATGAAAGACCATGGAGTCATCGAAGTCAAGGTTGTGTACAAGAGACAACAGATTCCTCCAACGCTTTGAGAGAAGTGAAGTGGAAGCAGCAATTTTGGTAGGGAGCAGAGACAAGATCTGTCCCAAAACCTCGTCTGGGAGGCTACTGATTAAATCTCCAGAAGCAGTTTCCACTCTTTTGGCTACCATAGCCATTCAGTAGNAGAATAGAGGAAGCTCGTATATTATATATATGCTAATTACACAAGTTATACGACAGATACAAAATGGCTTAGATAATGATAATATTTGCAAAGCCAACAGAGGCAGTAAACCAAATCATCCACACAAGCCCCTTTGAAGAGGCTCTATGTAAACTGTAAACGCATAACCAGGGAGCAAGACCAACCTGTTATTTTCTAGGATGGTACGTCATAGCCGGATTTGAGAGCATGATTATGATACATTTGAATGGGGCCCCCATCTTAGTGGGCCCCACTTTCTAAAAAAATTCATTGCCATACCTATTAAATTTACTTATTTATATTATATAAAAAAGAAAATAGTGAAATTTTTTTNTTTTTTTGAATTATATCTAATAAATATTATAGATATATATGTAAACAATGTACAAGACTAAAAAAATGTGAGTTGTTATGATTATTTTGATAAAACGTGACTTTTTTTTGTTTAAAANTTATTTTGATAAAACGTGACTTTTTTTTGTTTAAAAATCTTGTTATTTCACTAATAAGTAGTTTTGTTGGAGAAAAATGAGAAAAATCAACTTTTAAAAAATTATTAAGTACAAAATTTACTTATTTTGTATGGGGCCCCGGTTATCTCAGATCCGGCTTTGCCGTACGTCAGAATCGTCGGTATGTTGCACTTTTTGAAATACAATAGATATGACCGGAGGCTGAAATTTTTTCACTCCCGATTCTTGTGGACTAAATACTTCGGGGTTAATTTCTCGTTTTTCCTTTTCTTTTCCAAATATTATTAGATGATGATAAATATTATTGAAAAGTATATAAAAATTGCTCTGTTAGAATTTAGGTTTTTTATTTGGTTTCATTTCATTTTAAATTTTGATTCTTTTTTTTTGTTTTTTTGCTTTTGAGGAAATTTGTTTTTATTTAATCATTTGGATTAGTATTATTGAAAGTAAGCTATCGAAGAATACAAGAAGAAATATGTTAGAAGTAGAGTTTTTTTTTTTCCGTTTTGGTTGCATAATTTGATTATCTAGTTTACACAATTAAATATTCGTCAACTTCAAAAAATACTATCATGTGAAGTGGTAGTTCCAAAAATACCATTAAAAATATTATTTTTCAAAAATACCACCAAAGATTTTAATATTCTAAAAATATCATTAAATTTGAATTAATTTTTAAAGCATTCAAAACTAAACCTTAAAACCTCAAAACTAAATTCTAACCCTTTAAAATTAAATCATAAATACAAAATAATTAACTCAAATAAAAATAAATAAGTTCTAAATATTTAAAATTATTGTGGTATTTTTGGAAAATAAAAATTATAGTGGTACTTTTGGAACTTACCCTTCAAAATGTGGTATTTTAAGGAATTTATAATAAAGTATTTATGTGCGTTAATTTTGGAGGCTCGAAAGACTTGTTTACTAATCTTGCAATCACCACGAGATTTTTTCCCGTGTTTTGTCCTTACGCACACAGTATCGCGAATCACTTCCTCGTAGGTCGCCCCTCCTTATATTGCTCCNCAAAAATACCACCAAAGATTTTAATATTCTAAAAATATCATTAAATTTGAATTAATTTTTAAAGCATTCAAAACTAAACCTTAAAACCTCAAAACTAAATTCTAACCCTTTAAAATTAAATCATAAATACAAAATAATTAACTCAAATAAAAATAAATAAGTTCTAAATATTTAAAATTATTGTGGTATTTTTGGAAAATAAAAATTATAGTGGTACTTTTGGAACTTACCCTTCAAAATGTGGTATTTTAAGGAATTTATAATAAAGTATTTATGTGCGTTAATTTTGGAGGCTCGAAAGACTTGTTTACTAATCTTGCAATAACCACGAGATTTTTTCCCGTGTTTTGTCCTTAAGCACACAGTATCGCGAATCACTTCCTCGTAGGCCGCCCCTCCTTATATTGCTCAAGATCAAACATGCTTAACCCTGAAATTCTATCTGGACAAGTGACGGAAAAGATAAGTACTCTTTGGTGACATAGTGTAACTGTTAGGCATATATGGGTTACAGAATATGTAGAGAATATTTAGAGAATATTGTGTAAGGGTATAAGGTTACATTGGTGTTGTGTATATAAGCGTATGACCGCTTAGTGAATACGATCATCTTTTCCCAAAAATCTTTCTTAGCTTACATGGTATCAGAGTTGAAACAATAAGATCCATAACTCAGTTGAAGAAAGAGCAGAGAATAACTCAACACGGTGATTTGGAGAAGAAGACGGAGTCCTCCGGTGGACAGATCTTGTCTCTGCTCGACCCTGTCACCGTTGTATCTTCATCCCTCAGAAAATCCATGTGTGTCAATCTCTCCTGTCATGGTGATAGGAGATAAGTATGCCGAGTGGGCATCAGAGCTAGAGAACGCTCTAAGTGCTAAAAGAAAGAATAGTTTCATAGATGGAAACATCGTGAAGCCGACAAAGAATCATGAAGAGATGGAGGCCAGGAAGACGGCAACTCGATGATTGTGGGGTGGATAAGGGACTCGATCTCACCTTAAGTAAGGTCAAGTGTAACGTTCACGGCAAATGAAAATAAGCCATGGAATGATTTAAAGAGGATATATGTGTTTGGTAATCCTGTAGGGGTTCATTAACTGAAGTCAATTAGCTTCTTGTCGTCAAGAAGGAGAAACCGTTCAGAATTACTTTGCCAAGTTGGCATCAAAGTGGGAAGAATTGATCAGCTACAAGCCGATTCCTAATTGTACATGTGGTGCATCAGAGACGATAGTCAAAGGATTTGAAGAAGAGAAGATCCATCAGTGTCTTTTGGGACTAAATGAGGCTAGATTTGGCAACATGTGTGTCAACATCATAGGAATGAATCCATTGCCTGACTTGAGTGCGGTATATCAAAGAGTGGTACGTGAAGAGGGGCGTCTGACCTCAAGCAGAGCTGAACCAGGCTAAAAGGCAGTTGGTTTTGCAACTACGGCCGAGACGTACAACACTTACAACACTGACAATTCTACCAGTGGTATGACTGCAGCTGGTGCACGAAGTAGAGGAACGTGCATTCAATTTGGGAGGAGTGGTCATGATCGCATCATGTGTTTCATCGGCTTCCGGGATTGTTATGTTGATAGAAACTCAGGAGAATAACGAGTACAAGGAGGTCATGGCAAGGGAGACTCAACGAGAGGAAGAGGACGAGTCAGGACACAGTCGTCTCGTGTGAATGCTGCTCAAGCTCCTTTGACAAGCCATGCATCATTAATGCCAAATTTCACACCCGAGCAGTGGGCATCACTCACAACACGTCTTGACAAGAGAAAGCCTGCACCTATTCTAGACCGCCTCCATGGTCAGAATCAAATAGGTGAGGTTATAATTGACACTAAAAATCTAATCATATGACATGATATGTTTGGATTCTCAATGACTTTGAGAGATATTGTACCATGTCTAATAAGGTTTGCCGATGGTAGTCAAGCGATGGCTACACAATGTGGTTATATGGAATTGTCAGCAAAGCTAACGTTGTTGAATGTGCTTTTGTGCCAAATCTGAATTGCACCTTGTTTTTTTTTGTGGCAAATTGTTGAAGCAAACTGGATGTTTTTCTGTATTTTCTAATATATTGTGTGTTTTGAGGACCATTTTACGAGGACCTTGATTTTTGTGGGTGAAGAACGAGATGGTGTGTACTTTTATCGAGATGTAACATTTGCACGAGGACAAAAAATCAAAGCTGTTGAAGATGAAGTTCTGTGGCATCGAAGATTAGGACATCCCTCATTTGGTGTTTAGGGTATTTTTCATTTATTTATGGTTTTAAACGTGTTCCCTACAAGGTCAGAGGTTGTGATATTTGTTTTAAGTCCAAACAAACTCGCGAGGTGTTTTATGAGAGTTCGAATAAAGCTTCTAGTTCTTTTGAGATAACACATTGTGACTGGTGGGGATAATCAAGCATCGTGTGGATCATCATACTTTCTTATGATAGTTGATGATTTCACTAGAGCTGTATGGATCTATCTACTGCTTGAGAAAAATCAAGTCAAGACTCTTTTTCCAAATTTTTGCAGTTTGGTTCAACGACAATTTGGAAAAAATATCAAAACAGTGTGCTCGGACAATGGAACTGTGTTTATGAGTTTAAGTATTTCTTGGAGAATAGAATTTTGCACCAGACATAGTGTCTCACCACAGCTAAGAAAAATGGGAGAGTCGAGGCGTAAAAATCGACATATCATGAATGTAGCACGGTCTTTGTTGTTTGAAGGAAACCTCCCTATCATTTTTTGGGAGAGTGTGTGCTCGATGTTTGATGTGTTCCATTTAAAGTCCATATTAGCTAAGGTTTTTAATGTTTTTATCATTCGTTTGATGCATAAAAACCTTGCATTTTCATAATTCATCCTATTTCTCATAAACTTCATTTGGATTTGCATTTTTAGGAAAATTACATCTTGCATTCAAAATCATGTGCATTAGGTACCAAAATGGAGGAAAATCAATGAGCTTCTCAAAGTATCTAGGAATGCTTTATGATGACTTTATAATAGTTTGATGGAGTTTTGGAGTAATTTGGACCATTTGAATAATTCTCGGTTAAGAGGACAAAACCGAAGGGTCTCAGGTTTGAGTGCAAATGGCGGCTCTAAAATTCTTCAATTGGTCTGAAATTTTGTTGAGATATATAGGAGTGTGTTATCTTGCTCTGAGGCTTGATATCACGGGATTTTAAGTCCGTATGAAGAAGTTATGGGAAATTGAGTCAAGACTGGTTTTTGTAGCGACAAGATGAAGCTAGAGGAGATTGAGTTTTCTCTCTCGTTTCGACCAGGCATCTAAACTGGCCACTGAAAAAAACTGAAGACATACTGGTTGGTGGTATTTTGCTCAAGAGTCACCTCTGATTTGCCTTTGACACCGCGGAGATATAGAGGAGACATGAGAAGAAGCTTCCTTGTTTCAAAGTCCGATGGAACTTTCTCTCTGTCCCTTGCTGCGACAAGCCTCTGCAACAGGTCTCAAACCATGCCACGAACCCTGGTTTCACTCTCAATCTGCATCATCATCTGTTCCAGCCACAGCCGGGCTCTGTGACCGGGAAGAACCAATACCACCATCCAAACTTGATGACCATCGAGACATGTCCTCTCTGATTCTCCTCTAATCAAACTGCAACAAGCCTGCAACTGCACTAAAACACCACCAGCAACATGTCTGCAAGCCTGCAACAACACGCCAGGTTTGACTTCTCGCCATATGCTTCCTGTTTTGGCTACAACCGGGCTCTACAACCGGCAATGAAGCAACACACGTGCCCGGTTACAACAAACAAAGTAAAACTTCCTGTTTTCTCTGCAACCGGCGCCTAGACAACCGGGAGAAGGGACACAACACATGCCCCGTTACAGCAGAGAAATGAAGCAATTCTCCTATTTTTATTCCAACCGGGTACACAACCGGCCTTGAAGCAAGAGTCACATGCCCGGTTTGAAGAAAATGGAGCAAACTCCCTGTTTTGGCACCAACCGGGCTACACGACCGGCCACCAAGCTTCCACATTGCCCGGTTGCAGAGACTGAAGAAGAATCACCTCGCCCTTGATTCTGCCTTCACCCAACCTCCACAATCACAAAGAGATGAAGCACAAGGATTTAACTTAATTAGGATTTGATGTGCTTATCGCGTTAATCGTTCTCTCAAGTGGATTGACCCTAAAACTATACTACAACTACTAAAGTTATTTGTGGTTAGCGAAAGGTTTTTGAACGCTAAACACAAATAGCTTGTTCTATGTTGCTCATCTAATCAATAGAACGCCCTCGAGTGTCCTAAAAGGAAAGTCTCCCTATGAGTGTTTGGATGTCTCTGCTTTGCTCACAAGGAGTCCCCCGAAAAGAATAAGTTCGGAGAAAGAATTAGAAAGTGTGTCTTTGTTGGATACCCATACGGAAAAAGGCTTGGATATTGTACGATCTTGAGACAAAGGAATATTTGGTTTCAAGGGATGTGGTGATTGATGAACATGTCTATCCTTTCAAAGAAGAAAAGAGTTAAGATAGTCATGTGTGTGATGAATCTGCCCTCGAATTCAGGAGGATTAATGAGCACAATCGTGCGACTTGTGATAACGAAGGAGAAGGAGAAGTTTTTGTGGAAAAAGTTCTGTTGAAACAGAGGACCAAGAACAAAGTAATCCGGTTGAAAATCAAAACACTGAGACATAGAAGGTTCAAACTGCAGTAAAAGAGGCTTTGGACGTTTAAGTTGTACCTTAATTTGGACGAGGTCATCGTCATAGTAAACCATCAACACGGCTTCAAGGGTATATCACTTACAATGCTCAATGTCTTCCTGATAAAAGTACCATCATTCTCTCTCCACCAGCCACCGCTAAATCATTGTCCTCTAAAACAGTTCAAAGCACCACTCCCTATCCACTTGATGGTTATATTTGTGATGATATTTTCTCCAAACAATATCAAGCGTTTTTAGCTGCTGTTTTGGCTGGTATTGAACCTAAAAGCTTTCAAGAGGCTATGAGTGATCAAAGATTTGTTAAAGCAGTGGGAAGTGAGACTGATTCTTTAGAAGAAGCTTGGACATGGGACTAGGAGAGTTTGCCACCGGGAAAGAAAAGACTTGGATGTAAATGGATCTATAAAATCAAATACAAAGCATATGGAACGGTGGAGAGATATAAAGCATGCCTTGTTGCGCTTGGGAACCATCAAGTCGAAGGTGAAAACTATAATTAAACGTTTGCACCAGTTTGCAGAGCTTACAACAATATGAGCTTTAATGAAAGAATATCCATTTGATGCACCTCCCATTCTCTTGCTTCAATCATTAAAGCTCGTATTGCCATAAGCTTTGCAAACTGGTGCAAACCTTTAATTATAGTTTTCACCTTCGACTTTGATGTTTGTAAAGCTTACTACAATACGAGCTTTAATGAAAGTTGCTGCAGAAAGAGAATGGGAGGTGCATCAAATGGATCTTCACAATGCATTTCTTCATGGTGATTTAGAAGAATAAGTTTATATGAAGCTACCTCCAGATTTTAAAACGACAGTTCTTACCAACGTGTGTCATTTGAGGAAGTCTTTATACGGTCTAAAGCAAGAACCAAGGTGTTGGTTTTCCAAGTTGACAACTGCTTTGCTGAAATTCGGGTTTGTTTAATCTTACCAAGACTACTCTCTTTTTACATACATCAAGGGTGATAAGTGCGTTCGAGTACTCATCTATGTAAATGATTTAATGATCAACCAATGCTGGAAAGTTTAAAGCGTATCTCAATGAGTGCTTTTAAAATGAAGGATCTTGGTAAAATCAAATATTTTTTTGGTATACAAGTGTCCCAAAGAAAGTATGGAATATTCATTTCTCAACAAAAATATGCTCTCGATATTGTCGTTGAGACTGGGCTCCTTTAATGCTTACCATTTTTTCGATTCCGATGGAGCCAAATCATAAGCCACTGTCTGATACGTATGGGTCCTTTGTACAAGGATCCATCACAATTTCGGAGGTTGATTTGTCGGCTAGTGTATTTAACCATAACACGACGTTCCCTGGTGTGCAACTTGTATTCGACCGCCTGTCTCTTTATATCTTGGTTTCCCACAAAACCGACATGCCTTTAAATTCGCATCATCTCTCCAAAAAAGCATACAATAGTCAATACACACATCAATTGTCTCAGCGGGTAAACCAAGATTCGAAACCAGCTTTTGTATATCATAATACGACCTCAACCGCATTATTACCCTCTGGCAAAATGTCTTTGCTTAGTGAAGCCCATTTATCCATGCAAACTTCAGATTCATTATGCTCTGCCTTAATCGTCATCATTCTAGACGCCAATGATAATTTCGAAAGCTTCTCTCTACATCCCTCGTAGAGAGATTCATTCGCAGCATCTAACATATCATAAAATCTCCTAGCATCTACGTTTGGTTCCTCTATATTGTTAACAGTAAAAGCAGCAGTAGTTTCATGAAATGCATCAGTTACCATGTCATGAAACCTATTTCCATCTAGATCATTTCCATAACCATATAGATTAGACTGATTGTATTGATCATGGTAATTCTGATCACTCATATGTTCTTCAGCAACTGGATTATAAGAACTAGAACTACCAGGAACATTAACTACAAAATCTTCACCATGAGAGAACCACACATAATAATTTGGAAGAAACCCCCTAGTAATCACATGCTTGTAAACCGTATCCGGATATTTAGTACGAATATTCTGACACTTTGGCCAAGGACAAAATATTTTGATATCGGTACCATAATTTTGAGTGAATTGTCGTTGGTAATTCGTTGCTTGTGTTAAGAATTATTGGAGCCCATCCTTGAACTTCTGCCGCACTTGACGGGTCTCCGGATCTCAACGGCTATACATCCAAGCCCGGACGGTGTACACTTCATGTTGCCAAGACATTGCAGAACTCCAATCCTCGTTTATTTTATAGAATCAAACACTCAAAATACTTTAAACTTCAAGATTTAATTTTCCCCCTTTTTTCTTCTTTTCTTTGAGAGAGAATGAGAGTTTTTGTTGTGAAATTTGGATCTCACCTTGAATCTTTTTATAGGAAATCTGAATTTTTTTGCTACGCATTTGCGAGGCAAACAATATCACAATTATTGGTTCCGAACATTTTAAATGTGTTCTACCGACATACTTCTGTACCAAACTAATCCCGTTAATTGGCGGGGGTCTTGCTACGATTTATATTGTCTACGTAAATTCCTCGCAAATTGGTCACAAATATGCGACTTCTAGACACCCCGCAAATGCCTCGCAAATCCGCGATGTATATGCGGCGACTTTCCCATCTCCACGCAAGATCCTCGCAAACTCCTCGCAGATTTGCTACGCTTTTGAAACGTCTAGTTTCCTCGCAATTTTGTGACGAATCTACGAGGATTTGCAGTTTCCTCGCAAACTAGTAGCAAACACGTAGCAAATTTGCGACTTCTATTTTCGCTCGCAAATTTTCCTAGCAAATGGCGTGTTTTCCTGTAGTGCATACTGATTCTCGTTGTGGCCTTTGTGCAGCGACCTCATAATCAAATAATCGTTACCTATTCTCTTGTCCCATTGCAAGCCAAGTCTGGAATCTCTGTGGTACCCCTATCCCTCCTCAAGGCTTCTCTGATGTTAACTTGTTTAAAAACATGTTTTCTCTGTTTGAGATTATGGATGAGACACGGTTTCACATAGAAATCAGACTAGTCCTTCCTTGGATCTTGTTGTATCTCTGGAAACACCGCAATCAATTTTTTTTCGAAGGTAAACAATCCAACGAGCATTGGATGACACATTAGAATGGCTTACATTGAACCTCTCAGAACCAGCCCTTCAAGCGAGCAAAGCTTTAGCTGAGAGGAGATGGGAAGCTCCTCCTCCAGACCTAGTTAAATGCAATATTGATGTTAGTTGGGCCAAACATAACTCCTCAACCGGTGTTTCATTGGTTGTCAGGGAGCTGGTCTCACTTTACTCCATTCTCGACGAGCTCTATCTGAGGTCTCCTCCGCTAAAGAAGCAACTATTCTTTCTTGGACAATCGCTTTTGAAAGTATGGATAGCTTGAAATTCAAATGAGTTCTCTTTGCGTCCGACACACCCGACTTGGTGGCTGCCTTACTCAAACCTCTCGAGTTCCCTTTGCGCTTAGTCATCTTCATGGCCGGTGGCCTGAGTTTCCTATAGCCAACAAGGTTGCGTCACGCATTGCTGCTAGTGTAACTAATCAAGGTCGTCAACAATCTTACATTTTCCGTGGCTATCCCGGGTGGCTCCATCATCAATTTGAACAAGATCGTCAGCTTTCATCCTAGTTCCCTTCTCTTTTGCTTATTCGTCTAGCACAAGTTTTATGTTTTTTACTTTGGTTTTGTTTCACTCCTCTGCTTTTTTCTCAGCAAACTCTGTTCTCTTTCTTTGATATTTTAATACAACTACCCCTTTGACGGAAAAAAATAATCTTACTTCATTTTTAATGTTTTTTCTTCCTTCTTTTTGTGTACATTTTTGTTTTTTTAAGTCATGGATGTATTACTACTATATACAATTGTGAGCGCAAAAATTTTAGGGGTCGAGATAACAATAATTCTACGATTTTTCATTTTTTAAAAAATTACGTGTCTTAATACTATTGGATGTGTGACATGGCATCAAAGCCTGTTTTAATTTCTCTACAGTCCATAATGATAAAAAAATGTTTTAAATCAAAAGGTAAAATTGAATTATTTTCCAAAAGTATACTCATTAACAATAAAATTTTCTCTATTAATTAGGAAAAAAATGAAAAACATTTTTCTATTAAATAGGAACAAGGTCTCTATTAAATAGGAAAAATTAAATTATTTTCCAAAAGTATAATCCTTATTAAAAAAAGTACTCATTAACGATAAATAATGTTCTCTATTCAAAAGGACAAATTTGTTTTAACCTAAGTGATATACTATATAAAAAAAAATGGGATTAAAAGTCTTATACATAATCGATTACAATAATTTTTTCTATGTGAAATATTACTATTAAATAGAAATAAGCTTCTATATTAAAAAGGAAAAATTAAATTAGTTTTCAAATTTGTAATAATTATTAAAAATACTCATTAACGATAAAAAGGTTCTCTATTAAAAAGGACAAAAAACAAATGTAACCTAGGTGATATATTATAAGGTTTTAAAAAGTAATTGTTGGGTTTAAACGTCGTATACATAATCTATACNAAAAAAGTAATTGTTGGGTTTAAATGTCGTATACATAATCTATACTAATATTTTTCTATGTGAAATATTATGTACTAAATTTTTGTGGTAAAAAATTATAAAGAAAAATAGCTAAAGTAAAAAATTATTTGGATTCACCGCGAAGGGAATTACTCNTAAAAAGTAATTGTTGGGTTTAAACGTCGTATACATAATCTATACTAATATTTTTCTATGTGAAATATTATGTACTAAATTTTTGTGGTAAAAAATTATAATGAAAAATAGCTAAAGTAAAAAATTATTTGGATTCACCGCGAAGGGAATTACTCTGTTTATTTGTTAATTTTTGCTTAACTTGTTGACAAACAAAAACTTTGAATTAGATAACCTAAAAGATTGACCAGTGAAGTGACCTTAGTCTAATGGCTGGAGGTAAGTCCACTAGAGGTTGGACACTATCACATCTGAGATCGAATCCCACCGCCTACACAATGTAAATAGTTAATAAATATTTTAATCACTTCTTTATTTCTATCCGTTTTGTAATAATAGCAATGAATATATTTACCACTATTTTTACTAAAAACTTGTTTTCGTTATGTTTTACCAATCAAAAGTAATCCATTAAGTTTTTACAACNTAGCAATGAATATATTTACCACTATTTTTACTAAAAACTTGTTTTCGTTATGTTTTACCAATCAAAAGTAATCCATTAAGTTTTTACAACTTCTTAAAAGATTGTTTGTACTACATATACCGGATGTGCTAAAAAACAACTAACTAGGCGAAACGAAACAACGTTACTTGGTTATTGGTTTCATCTCTTTGCATATGTTATTATTTGGCGAAAAATCTTTTAAATTTCAAGTGTTTTGACTATAAGATCATACAAAAACGAAAAAAGAAGAAATGGCTAAAGTAATGAATTATTTGGATTTTCCGGGCGGGGAATCACTATGTTTATTAGTTAATTTTTGCGTAGGTTGTTGGTAAACAAAAACTTTGAATTGGACAATCATTTTGTCGAACCCGATTTATTGCAATGTTTAGGAGCTGAGATAAACAATGTTGGCTTACACTCTTTTGTTGAACCGTTTTATCCTATGTTTGGGAGGTGAGAGAAACAATATTGACTGGTAATTCGACAATTATTGATTTATTTGTTAAGTTTTTAAGAATAGCGATTGGTTTTATACTTTTACAAAGATATTGGAAAAACAATTAATTATTAATCATATGTTGCAACTTGATCTTGGCATAAATGACTTACTTATTTTTTTAAAAACTAAAATTTCCGGTACCGGCCGCCGGACACCATCTAGTTATAAATATGTTGAAGTTAATAAAGAATTTTAGAACTACCACTTTTAGGTGGAAATTTTTCCAAATCTACCATATTCCCTTGTACATTAAAAAAAACTATTAACTTAATTCTAAACCGAACAAATTTTNTTGTCCAAATTCTCTAGTGATTTGGTCGGATTGCAAATCAAATCCCGTAAAAATCAATCCCAGTCTCCCTTATGGTTATTTAAAGTAAAAGCTGGAGTAATTAGAGTTTAAAATCATCAACCGATTTGTTTTTGTTATCGTTTGTTAGGATTTTTTTGTTATTAGGTTTATGTTTGTTTACTCTGAAAGTTGCTAGAAATTCTTACTTTGATTTTCCTTTGGTTTGTAAAGTAAGATTCGAACAAATTTTATAAATCTGCAGGTTTTAATCATTGGTCCACAATAAAGAT
>OVAP01004877.1:0-13824 GCA_900406295.1 Aurinia saxatilis | reverse complement strand
CCAGTCATGGTGTATAGATAACTTAGAACGTCCTCATCATCACAAATATACCATTGTCTCTTTGCTTCAAACGCCAACATGATGTAACTCATTCTTATCTTTGGGCCTTTATCTACCCCAATCTTCCTCCGTATCTTTTTCTCTAAAACCGAGTAAGTTATATCCTCTAGAGATGATGTCATGAACGGTAAACCGTGATAGCTAGCAACCTTGAAATCTCATTCACACCCATTATCGGTTTCTACGTAACACAATCCATAATCAAAATGTATGGCTGTTGTTATCATTGTACCTGTAAGATAATATGTGGAACAACTTAGAATGTGAAAATAAATCAGTGCATATCATATAAGAGCATTTGAACAAATTCTAAAAAATGGCCAACTATGAACTCTTTGTCCAGTAAAACTAGAACAACTCAGTTTAAGTATGCCTAGTACGAAAACACTAAAATCTCTGCCTACTAAGACTAGTATAACTAGTATACTAGTTATACCCTTGCAGATTTGGTACTCCACCTTGCTATTCTACCGAATACNTTTAATCAATCTCACCTACAATAACTAACTTCATCTCTATATTAATCAATGTCTAGAACTAAATCAGCTACAACAAGCTTTATCTCAAACTCAATCTCAACTTCAATGTCGCGGAAGAGGAGGAGGAACCCACCCGATTTTGAGCTTCAAAATGAACTTAAATCTTCTAAAGATCTTTTTCTGGAACCTTCAGTTGCTCGAAAGGGCTCGAAAGAGGAAAGAAGCGGCTCAATGAGGATGGGAAGACGCGATTCGTACGGATGGGATTTTTGTTGTTTCGGTTTATGTGGACAAAACCATACCGACCAAACCACTACACAAACCAAACCAAACCACCAAACCAACATTTAGAAATCAAGAGGAGGGTAAAAATGGAGTAATACGTTAGGGGAGTACCTTAGCAAAGGGAGCAGTAGTTTAGAAAGGTTTTGAGCAAGGAAGAGGCTTTGAGCACTATGTCCCCTGGAGAAGACTGGTGGCATAGCTGATGTAGTTTCAAATAAGAGCTTGACTAGTGATACTGATCTCATTCTCGTTAATCGGAGAATCCTGTTTCAGTTTCTCGATTCTCTGGTCTTTCTCCATTGTTATGCGAGCGAGATTGAAGAATCGGAATACCTAGGTTCAGAGCATGCAAGCTTCGTAGTTTCAGTTTATAACAAAAAAAATTGGGAGAAACTGGGTTAAGGAAGAACGATTCGATTACGGATCAATTCATCAAAATAGATTCATCAAGAGAGAGAGAAGAGATTTTGGGTATCAAGAGAGATCTGGAGTATCGAAAGAGAGATACTGAATTTCATTTCGCAACTTAAACGATTCCGTGGTGGTGTGGTGACACGTACGATGTCTTCCCATGTTCAAAAAATGTCTGTAGAAAGATATTTCAGACACGGGATATCTCTTGTTTACCATTAAATCTTTAGTTTTCTTTATTTTTATTCTTTTTATATTTGAAGACATCTCCATAAGTTGTCCGTTGGAGATGTTCTTAGGCGAAAGACAGATATCATGAACTTTGGGTCATCTAAGTATTCACAGAGAATTGATGCTACTCCATCGAAGCGTTGATACTGAGGGCACATAAGCATATCAGGTAAAAATGATCCCCATTACACAATAGAAGATAAAGTTTCCCCTGAATCTGTTCTCTTATCGGTTTATTCTTTCCTTGGCTTTGCAGGAGATAAACAGTCAATAACCCTCAAGAACTCTCAGAAAAGCACACTCACTTGACATAATCCGTAAGCAAATACTAAAACACACATCCAGAAAAAGAGTAACTTTGGAAGAAAACAATGAAGGGATACCTTGAAACAGCCACCACAACACCTACCGCCACAAGCAAGCAACCAACAATATGCTTTAAACTCCATTCTTCTATGTCTCAACCTGTACCTAAAAAGGACAAAAACACAATGTTGGGCAGTTGAAAATCAAATGAAGTTTCCTAAGATGTGTCAACTTTGAATAATAAAGTTTCTGGCAAAACAATTAAAAATTCATGATCATTATATATGACCTTGCAACTTCTACGTTCCTCAGTTCGCTGAGCTTTGTTGGGTGACATCAAAGCTTAAGGAAGGAACAAGTGCAAATGCTTCTGGTTCATGGAGAAAATGGCCGTTTAATTCTTCCATTGTGAGATTTTAATAAACAGAAAAATAAATCATGGATCCCAGAATTTTGTTTCAAATCTCACCAAAATCACGTCCACGTACTTTTGAATAAAGATTTTAAATTTACAGCTAGGCATTTCTGAACTCCACATTGACCTTTTTTTTAATTCCATCTAGGCATTTCTGAATTCCACCTAGACAAAATACAAATTACGAGACTTCTCTATTAATATGTAGGAGGATGAATCATTTTAGATTACTTGACGAGCTGGGAGCAATTAGAGCTTAATGGAGCCTTTTGGGGATCAATTGGAACCAAGTAGAGTAAAAGACTTGTTGAAGAAACGAAAAAGATAATTTCCTGAAGTTGTGTCGATCAACGCTATGCTGTTCTCAACAATTTCAGCAGTTTTCTATATTTGCAGTTTTGCCCATAAGTTTCCAAAAATTCATTTTTGCCCTAAATCGTGATTTTCCCTTTAAAAACAGACTTACGGCCATTTTTTTAGGCTATGCCTTATTTTTTTAGGGTTTCTAGAGAGAATTTGAGGGAGAAAATTATTGAACCCTCTTTGTTACTTTTGGTTACCTCTTTCTATGGAATTTAATATTTTATGATGTTCTGCTTAACTGTGTCTGAGTTCTTGTTACGTTTATGGTTTTTCAAGGGTTATGAAATTTTTTTAGTCATGAATTGAATCTATTAGGAAACTTCACTAGTTCTTCATCAAGATTGTGTGTTAATGCTAATTCTTGACTGATCACCTAGAATTAGATCCTAGATTAATTGTTAAATATGGGAGTATTGATAATTGCGTGAACTATCTCAAATGAGCAAAATCTCTATTCACAAAAGAGATTTGGTTTAGAGATCTTGTGAACAGTTAAACATTTTATTATTGCTGATTTGATTCCCTAGATTTCACAAAGGGTTTTATTTTCCTAGGAATCATATTTAGATAGCTTCATCAGCGGGAGTTGGTTAGCTTTACCTTAGAGTTCATGTTCAAAATGTGTGATTTTTTTTTGTTTTTCACGATAGGTGTCGATTAACACCTTGATAGTGTCGATGGACACTAATCTCTTTTCATGGCTACATATTGGATTTTCATGTGAATTTCTCAAGGCCCAATGCTTGTTCCCTGATTTATAAACCTCTTTTTTTTTACTTTATTTTCTCCAGATTATTGTTTTTAAAATACTTAGCTTTATTTGAATTTGAGAATTTGTAGTGCAACATTAAGTCTTTGTGGATACGATCCCGAAGTCCTACAACGTATTAGCTGTGCTCTTATTGTTAGTATTAGGGTTAAACTTGAGCATATCACAATGCTAGAGTTAAATTTTTTTAGGGTTTCTAAAGTATTTGGGGATTCTAAGTTTCTAAAGAAGAGATGTGTGAGAACGACATAAAAAGGAGCGTCATGAAACTGTGAGTCAACTTAAACAGCTCTTATGGCTAAGAAATTGAAACTTGAGGAATTAATCTGATGGTATAATTGAGTAAAGTGTTTATTAGGTCTTGAAAAAAGTTTTAGTTTTGTTTCACTAAAATGAACAAATATGAGATTTAAATTGCCAGAACCCCAAAAATTTACAATAGTGTAATGCTAAAGAAAACAAAAAGGAATAAGAAAATAGTAAGAATAGCATTTCAACACAAAAAGGGATAAGTGTTAAGAAAAACGAGGATTTTGGTAAGACGATATATTAATCCAGTATCCTACAATATATTAATAGAGAAGTAACTTAAGTGGTTTTGGCTCAGAAACTGTGACGTGTACTTTATAAATTATTTCTAAATAATTCTTGTGAGAATGGATCTTCTTCTTCATGTCCGATTATCTGAATTTCTGCTTCTTAAAATCTCAAACTCAAAGAATTAATTCTGTTACTCTCACAAAATCAATCAGTTCTATCTTTTAAATTTCTCAAATCGGTTCAGATTTGTAGAATTTTATTTTCTGGGTTTTTGAGATGCGATTTTGATGTTTATTTTGTGATGTTCATCAATTTTTTACGAGTTTGATTAAATTTTGGCCACCTGCTGTTGTACACGTGTTCGTCTTCTTTTAAAATTCAGAATCGTGCGCCTTCGGCTTCTGTTGAGATTGTTCCTAATTATTACCAAGCGATACTCTAAAGCAAGCTTGAACTCGGTTGTCCTACTGTTGCGCTTCATGTTTGTCTTTGATTCCAGGAGCTAGATCTCAATCAAATTGGTTTTACATGTAAGCTCCATATTCTCGTTTAGAACATTGTCCTGCTCTACAGATTAGGTGCTCTGTAAATGCAAGTCCTCTGATTTTGATCCTCTCTAGAGAATTAAGGAAGCCATTTTGTAGAGGTTTGAATCCATTTTCTCTCGGTAAAGTGTCACTACCAATATGTCTTTGGTATAGTTCTTGAGATTGATGACCATAAAACAAGGACTCTCTAGACCCCAAAAAGATTGAAGAGCTATTACATATAGATTGGGTTTTGTAATCTGCAAGCATAAGCCAATCTGGATGAGAATCTAGAGGAGTACGTTGCTTTCTACAAGAGTTTAGGCTCTAGGAAGAGCATATGGCTGTGAAAACACTTCTCCGTTGAAGGAAAACTTGAGTTCAAGGTTATTTTTTTTGTTCCTTTGTTCTCCATTTCACATGTTTGTTGTTTAACTGTTTTATTAGAATGACTCCTTATACTTTGAAGTTGTTATTTATCTTAGTACCATCGAGCAAAATACAGAGGAAGAAAACAAATTTCATCTTTAGAGTATATGCAGGCAAAAATGATCTTTATAATCGTAAGCTACTTAATTAAGAATGCAAACAAAAAGTGCTCTGCAAACTGCTTATGGTTTGCTTTGTCACTGACTTTTTCTTCTTCACCAGTAGTTATGTGGAATTTTTATATTGGTGAATGATTGACTAAGTAAAATGCAAAGAAAAAGTGCTCTGCAGACTTCTTATGGTAGATATTCTTATGGTTTCCTATATACAAAATTAGATGTTGCTAGGTTGCAGAATGTAGAGGGATCATTCTCAGGAGATACGTGGGGAGAAATAGATACAAGGTATTCTTCTAGGCCATGTAGTACTCTGAAATCTGCGTATTTCCTGTTGGTTATTAACTATGTTGAATCTTGATGGCAAGATTGTTTATGTAGATTTTCATACATAGCAATATGTTGTCTCTCACTACTGAAGTGTCTTGACAAAATAGTTATAAAAAAGGCTGTTGATTATATCGCGAGCTACTAAACCTCTTATGAATGCGTTCACGTACATGTCACATTTTTTAACAACAAGAAAGCTAAAACAACCAAGACTTTTTTTTTCTTACCCTAAATGGTCAAACTCAATCATATGATTTACTCTATTTTCATAGGTAGAAACTTGCACACCAAGGAAAATGTAAATTTGATAAGTGAACTCAAAGAGTTTGATAAGTCAGTAAAGAGCCCAATACGTAAGTTATTGCTTGTCGTCTCCACCAATCCTAGACTCTATTACTCTCACTGATGCGTATTTGTATGAAACCATAATCTTAATTTTTTAAAAAGCTTATCATTTTATAAATTCTTAGACGAATATATAAAAATAAATTACAAGAGAGCAATCAATATGTGATTGTTGGTCAAGCTTTCTTAGTTTCATTCATGATTGTTGTTGTTAATTGCATTTAATATCTAAAGATTATGATTATACAAAATTATAGATAGACATTTTATCATTATGTCTGCAGAATTAAGTAGACATTTTATCATTGTGACTGAGCAATTCTACCTGGTGTACTTTGGCGGGGCACATGGGGCGAAGTAAAAAGGACACATGCTGATCATTCTTATAATGCAGAATCATTTGACCATGTTGAATTTTTTCTACCGAAACCAGCGTTCACTCACATAAAACTTTAAGTTGCACTATCCAGGGCTAAGTCTAGGACACGGGTAAAATTTCTAACTGCGAACAAAGATTGAAAGAATAGAGGTAAAACAACAAATGTTGTCTACAAAAGAATCTTCGATCATGTTTATTAGATTAGAACCGTAGTTCACTTTGTCCTTTTTTGTTTTCATCTCGTGCTTCATTTATGTTATATTTACTTTTTTTTTTCTTTTTTCTTTTTTTTTCGACAGCCATTTATGTTATATTTACATTTATTTGTTTTTGAAACTTTTGGCTCAACTATTATATACAAAGACATCACACAAATTAAAAGATTACCAGACATTTTGTACGAGAGTGCCAGATTTATTATATAGAATTATGTTTAATTTGACATCTTCTTCTTCGATAATGTTGGTTAAAACCTTGGTTTATTTTTTTTGTTTGTTATTTTCTGTACGGTTTATAAATATTTGTTCAATTTATACAATAATTTAATCATAAGAATATTTTTATTTTTGATAATGTATTTTTTTAATAAAAACATTGGCAGCCCGCACAAGGTGCAGACCAATCACCTAGTATATATATATATATTGAAGATATAAAAATTGGAGAAAGAAAAAACACCTTTTTATCTTATATGTAGTACGAAAATCCCCAATCATTTTTCATATTTTATTGACGGATGAAACCTTATTCTGAATGATCTCAGGTCATTTTAACATCTTAAACATAATGAAAATTATTGAGTCAACAAATTATTTTAAATCAATCATCTGTAAAAATTTTCCATAAGGTGGAGGAAGCGGATCGTGAAGACTTCACTGAATTCTAAGAAGCAAAACTGTTGGTGGGATAGGGTCCTATTTGGATTTATTGAAAAGCCTGGCGGGGTTGGAAAACAAAAATTTTCTATTTATGGAAGAAATCCAAGACAGGTTCATGCCTGGTCGCCAATACTTTAGTCGAATGGTGGAGAAAAACAGTTGTCAACAAGTTAGTAGCAATGAAAACACCCACTTATGTCATGGCATGCTACATATGATCAAAATAAGTAATCTCAAAGTTAACTAGTGTAGTGGAAAAATTATGGTGGAACTCAAATGGTAAAAAATAAAGGTGTGCATTGGGTATCTTGGAAACAAATGTATCAAATTAAGAGAGATGGATGCTTGGGATTCAAGATAATAGAAGATTTTAATACAACACTGTTTACGAAACAACTATGGCATTTGATATAATTCTCAAACTCACTCTTTACGAGAGTCTTTAAGGAACGTTACTATCGCAAGACAGACTTAATGGATCTGATAAATGTTTATCCCCCCTCGTCCAAATGGAATAGAAAAATATCGGTTAGGACTTTAATGAATCGTAGTTTGGTCAAGTGTGTTGGCTGTGGAACCCCAATATTGGCTTGTAATGAACCTTGGATATCAGGATATCACCCTCGCCCGAAAAATAGTTTGAGGCAAATTGAATATCCTCACCTAACAGTAAATCAACGACCAAGTTGTGGAATATTAAGTTACTAAATCAACTCATGGACTCCTCATATGTTTCTATTATTCGGAATATGCCGATTAATCAAACTCTGATAAGATATGCTTTTCCGTTCGTTGTAGCTATCAAAACCTTTCACTGCCTACAACTCACTTGAGTAATTGTAGTATAGTTTTGAGGATCGAATCCACTAAAGGAGAATGACTAACACGTTAAGCACATTAATATCTAATTAAGCTAAAACAATCAAAAGGTGTTTGATTTTCAATTTTAATTCTAAAACATGCAATAACTAAATGAACTATTAGGTAATAAACAAAGAAAATCAATAAAAACAAACAAGAACACTTAAGCAAGCTAAACACGGTTTATGAAATCAATAAAGACAAATATTGACCGATGGGTAATGACAATAACAATCAAGGGTAATTAGTAATGACCTTGTGGAGACTAGCTTTGCAAACATGAAACACAATCCTAGGCAAATGAGCACTAATCTATAGATTAACCCAAATCTCTTTGGTGTTAATCCCTTTGAAAGACATTAAATTGACTACTTTCTCAAATGTCAATTCAATGAAATCCAAGCAAGAAATCTCAATCCCAATCAACCACTAAGCACCTTAACTCATTTCTCAATGGCTAAGATGACACAACAAAATATTTTGTTCGTTCGTTCAAGAATTTTATCAAACACTTGGTAGGTGTGTGAAATATCTATGATCTATTTCTAAGTGATCAAAGAAGAAATAGCATAATCATACAAGATGCTTAAAGAAATAATAAATACAAACCATAATCCACAAGATCAACACTACCCATTAATCTACCAAGCCCATCAATTAATAGAGAAACTACTCACACATAATCATAGAAACAAAAGAAATCTAAAGACTAGACATGATTAAAGAAGAGATTAATAGTTTGTCAAACCAAAAATCAAATCTTTGAACCTTAAGAACAAGATTTAAGAGGATTACAAGAGAGAGTTTTAAGGGTTTTCCTCTAAAAGTGACAACAAAAAGGGTATTTAAAGATAAGATCCGGAAAAGTCAACATAAATTAGAAAGTCAACAAAATTTGGGAAGGGAAATTGTGCAAGCAGATCGGACTGTGGATCGAACAAACGTCCGATCTGGCTGCACAGGGAGATTGGCATTTTCTTCGTGCATCTGGATCGGACCGTGGATCGGGTGGCACGTCCGATGGAGCTGTTCTTCCACTTCAAATCTTGGTTTCTTCACTTCTATGCTTCCTCCTTTGCTCAACTGCTCATCCCTTTGGTCTTCAAGCTCCACAATTATGATTCTTTCATTTGATAAAAATATATATCCATTATATCATTACTTTTGAACTTTCTATTTGAATCACATCAGCTATCATTAAAACAATGGTTATTATTTTTATATCATTACTTACCAACATTCCATTTGAATCACATCATTTATCATTAAAGTTATGGTTTTTAATTTTCCACAGTCATGATTCTTTCGTTCGATAAAATTTCATATTTATTATTTCAAACATATGTTTTCAGTTACGTTTCCTCATCTACATTAATGGTGGATGTAATTCTACCATTACATCATTAAAAAACTAAATTATTGTAGATTTTGTGGAAATGCATATTTTCATAGTTTAATAGTTTATAGTTTCTTTTTTCTAAATAACAACTGTGAGAGATAATCAATATTTTGTTTTATTTACGGCGGTACATTTTTTGTTGGGAAGATAGCTTTGAAAGCTTCACCGGAAGAGAAGAAAACCCTAACATAAGGAAGACTTTTTTTTTTTGTTGGTTATACTGGTTGCTTTTGTGTTTATATATTTTACGTTAGGGAAATTAGAGAGGTTTATTGGTTTTGGTATTTTAATGGATTTGAGAATCCAAATATAATTTGGAAATCAATCCACATAACAAGGTTTTGTTTAGGATTTTACTCTTCATATTTTTATCATAAAATCATTCTAAAATCCACTCAAATCCATTCAAATCCACCTAAAAATGAAATCCTTATGCTGAATTCTTTAATTGCGTAAGACATGATTCCAATTTGTATTTTGAAATCATAGAATGAATAAGAGGGAATTCTAATAAAGATTTAAAATCATTGATTGAATAACGATTCCTAGTAGATTTTCAAATCCATTAAAATACCAAAACCAATAAACCCCACTTAATAGATATTCTTTAACCTTTAAATACTGATTTTTAGAGGCAAGAATCTTAACATATATCTGTTATTTACTATTTCTTTTGCTTTTCTTTCAATATTGGTATTTTCATAGTATAATAGTTTAGACTTTTTTTTCCCTAAACAACAATCGAGAGAGATGACCATATTTACATTGTTTTTTTTTACGGTGAAGTTATATTCTTGGGAAGATAGACTTGAAAACTTCATCATAAAAGAAGAAAAATCAAACATAAGTAAGACTTTTTCCCCCTTTCCTTGGTTATACTGGTTCTTTTTGTATTTATTCGCTTTATGAATGAAACTCTAGTAGATATTTTTTATCTTTAAATATTGATATTTAGAGACGAAATACTTAATATTTGTCTGTTATTTATTTATTTTTCTTTCTATATTGGTCTTTTTTTTGTGTGAGATAAATTAAAAGATTATTAAATTAATAAATCATTTAGAAAGAAAAAATATAGACAAATGTCAAAACTTTAGAAGACACATGACAGTTTCTCATATCTTGAATTATGTCAAAGATATTAATTTATTATATAAGATATATTCGATGGGAATGATGAGCATAATGAAGTACGGTCCACAACATTAATTTTCTTCAAAACCACTAACAAAGTCTTAAAGTTTATAATACATCTGATAGCGGTTGGTTAATTAGTACTTCTAGATGAAATTAATAGTTAATTAATATCTTTAGATAGGAGATTAGGGGTGTTCAATCTGGTTAAACCGACTCGAACCGAACCAAACCGAAATAAACAATATGGTTCGGTTTTGGTTATACCATATTAACTTTATGAATATGATTTTATAAAAAACGTGGATATGGATATGGAATGGATATAAACCGGAAAACTGATTAAATCGAAAGAAACCGATTACTTCTAGTATATCAATAAATATTTTATATATAATTCTATTATGAATAGAAATTGCAAGAATCATAGATTAAAATACTGTATGGAATATATTTTTACAGTTTAAAATCGCAATGAAGTACTTATAAGAATAAACTATAAGAAACACTGGCTAACGGTAACTCATTTATTATTAACTTATTGTTTCTCTTTTTTTTCCCTTTCTTTTCTATCTAGTAATAGCTCAAGATAATCAAACTAACTCCCGATTTTTGTCTATATACCATACGGTTGTTGTGTACGATCAAAGGATATGGGAGATACCGATGTGTATGAAAGGTGAGCTAGTTTTTTTTGTCCTCATTGGGCCACAACTATTTGGCCCATTAGCCAAATTCCTACATAATGTAAGCAGTGTGACTCGATCCCGGGCGTGATAGTGCTGAGTCTCAGTGGAGTTACCACCTGCCATTAGAGTACGGCCACTTCACTGAAAGCTGAGCTAGTTATAACATCACTTCACGAATTAATGGTTATTGTGAGGTCACCAAGAAGCACCCTCGCAGTTACACATGCGTCTAATGGCGAGGCTACTAATTTGTGACCTTGCCATCATAATGAGACTTAATGGCGAGGTTGCCAGTTCATGACCTTGACCTGACCTCGCTCCCTTCTGGCTTGTTTACTTCGTCAGTTTGATCTATGAGGATATTTGACCCCCCCCCCCCACAGTATTGTTGTGGGACTTGTTGAATTTTTTATGGCGATAACGATGTGTATGAAAACTGGTATTATAGTTTGGTTGGTGTTAATTATTTATAATCATGTTATAGCTGAAATCTACACTTTAAAATCTGCATGTTTGTATATAATACTTGATAGATTATTGCATGCACATTTTGTGGAACATATGATTAGTATTGTTGAAGTAACACAATTCCAAAATTTAATTATACCTTCAACGCTTAGTTTGCTTACTTTTAGTGTCTACCGTTAATCTGCAGGGTTAATTAATTTGAATTGATGTTACTGAATAACCTTATTTTTCGACACCAAACGGTTATTCAGCCATAAGTTTAATTGGTTTATGTTTGAGTTTAAATTTAGCTAAGAATTTATATAGGTTTTTCTTAATATAAATATTAAAGCTTTTCACCAAAACTAAAACTTTTACAAACTACAGTTTGACAAATTTAGATTCTTATTACACCAAAAGCTATTTTGCTCCCCAAAAATGAACCGTTTCATAGTTTTTATGTTGATTATTGCGAAGTGTTTTGGTGTGAATGACGATGTTGGATGTGGATTTGGGAGTAATAGTCCAACATGTACTCCACGTTGCCCCTTAAACTTTTTAGAATTTCGAAACGAACTTAGCCCTGGTAGCATTCTTAAAGTTAATTGCACATCCAACAGAAACCAAGTTGAAGGTCTTCAAGAGCTGAAGTATCTTAATGATTATAGTTTTAGTTTTCCCGAGTCGGGATCCAATCCTAAAAGATTAGTATGGCGCTGTCACTTGAGACAAGATATGGAAAACAAGTCTTTTGTAATGTGGAGAGCATACCGAGGAGCCGCTAGCCGTCGATGTGGTGAGATACGTTCATGGATTGTAAGAGGTGATGGATTTTACTTGGTGAGAAATAATATTTGGATGGGGCGACTACATAACTGGTTGAAGTAATATTTTTTTGTATATTTTCTTAAAACTAATTATTTATGATGTTGAGTTTGTTGTACTATTTTAATTTGGAGTTAGAATATACAACATTAAAAAATAATGTGAGTTAATTTGATAATTATGTATCCTATATTATCTTCTTAAAAGTATACTGTATTATTATAATTCTCTTAAATATCTGTTCAAAATTTATACTGCATTATTATAATTCTTTTAAATATTTGTTCAAAATTGTTACAAGTGGAAAGTGTAATTTTAATAAATAAATAAAAAACTTTATCAAGTGGTCCAAAACTTGACAAAAAATGTCATCATGTTCGTGTGTCACTTTCTCTTTTGGCTTGTGGGTCCAACTCCTCCAAAACCTTTTCAATTGAAACCTCAGAATGTTCAAACGAGATCGTATGAACAATCTGTCCTTCAGGGCTCCCTACTATCGCCAAATCTTGATCCGAGTTAGATCCTGTCTCGTGGCGTACACGAGGATATAGCGGTTGTAGGCACATAAGTAAACACACTCGGTATCCAGGAAAATCCTGATGTTGGAACCAAGAAAAAGATGATTCACAGAAATTCGGCGGTGCTTCTAGGAGCCAATACAAAGAAGAGAAATATACAGGCCCTAGTTTCCCCACGCAAACATCAAGCACAGAAGAAAGATGGCCATTCCGGAGATGGACCTTACCCGAACAAGCCAGGTGGTGGTCCGGGTAAAAAGGGAAGCAATTTACCTCCAAAATCTATTCCATAGTTTTTATGAAGATTTTGAGTTGGAATTGTCGAGGTCTCGGAAATTATTTGACAATAAGGTATCTGCGGGAGTTATGGAAGAAAAATAAACCGGAGTTTCTTTTTCTTTCGGAAACAAAGCAAGATGTTTTTTTGCAAAATTTTCNCGAGTGGCGGTTTGGCCTTGTTTTATAATAATACTATCTTTGATGTCTCTGTTTTATATTCAAGTAATCGTATGATTGACATTGAAGTTCAGGAAAAAGGCAAAAAAAGTTATATGACTTTTGTTTATGGTGACTTAGTTGTGCACAAACGTGCTTTGGTTTGGGAAAGGTTAACGAGAGCAAGAATTAATCGGTTTGATCCTTGGTTTATAATTGGGGACCTCAATGAACTAANGGTAATCATGAGAAACAGGGTGGTATACTACGCCATCCTTCCACTTTTTTCCCCTTTAAAACCATGATTACGGATTGTGGGCTGTTAGAATTCCCATGTCTGGGAAATCAATTATCTTGGCGTGGCCGTCGCAATAAGGAGATCGTAAGATGTCGCCTCGACCGCGGCTTGGCGAATAGCGATTGGCATATACGGTTTCCGAGGTCGTTTGTAGAGTATTTGCCAATGATCGGATCTGACCACAAGCCTTTATTGGCAGTAATGGACGACAANAGATGTCGCCTCGACCGCGGCTTGGCGAATAGCGATTGGCATATACGGTTTCCGAGGTCGTTTGTAGAGTATTTGCCAATGATCGGATCTGACCACAAGCCTTTATTGGCAGTAATGGACGACAACGTCAAAAAAGGACGCC
>OVAP01004876.1:0-13826 GCA_900406295.1 Aurinia saxatilis | reverse complement strand
TATTGGATTACCTCTGCAATAATTTAACATATCCTCTTTGTTTTTCTGTGTTAACAGATTGCAAGAAGAAGGTCTGCACACTTGCTGAAATACCCAGATGCACAAATTATAAGTCTTGGAACCAGAAGTGATCACTTCTGCAATGGCAAAGGTACCTCATAAATTACTTATCTTTGTGTACTGATTTTACTAACATACTATGCACTATGGTTCATTATGACAAAAAGGATACATTTTCTTTATTTTCTGTTTGGCATATTTGGATTGAAACGTATAGAACTTCTTTGCAATTTAACAATGACAACTTGATAGTTGTTCTGCTAGCATAGTTTTTCTTTCATTTACTGAAATTCTCAGTTTCACAACTTTTAGAGATTAATCATGTTTTTTCCTTCTTGCAGAAAGCTCATGAGTTGTCCACAGTAGAGGGATATAGTGGTTACGGTGCCGAACAAGGTTCAAAGGTCAGTGTACACTCCATTGCTATCTTAATGCATTCTTCTGTTTGTCTTATTATTATTTTCTTTTGGACGTCACTTAAACTTGATATGGGTAGTGTTGAACTACTGCTGAATTTAAGAGAAGATGGATTTCATTATCTTTCGTGTTTGCAAAACTCTTATAGTTAAGCGTTTAATCCGAAATAAACCTTGAGTTTACACTTTTGAACAGCCACTGAGAGCTGCTATTGCTAAAACATATTACGGTGGCCTTGGCATAGGGGAGGAGGACATTTTTGTTTCTGATGGTGCTAAGTGTGATATCTCACGTCTCCAGGTTTGTTTTATTGCTCATTGTTGGTCTNCTATTGGATTACCTCTGCAATAATTTAACATATCCTCTTTGTTTTTCTGTGTGAACAGATTGCAAGAAGAAGGTCTGCACACTTGCTGAAATACCCAGATGCACAAATTATAAGTCTTGGAATCGGAGACACAACTGAGCCAATTCCAGAAGTGATCACTTCTGCAATGGCAAAGGTACCTTTGAACTTAATTTATCTTCGTATACTGACACTGCCCTACTATGCTTGGTTCATTGTGATAAAAAGGATACAAGTTCTTTATTTTCTGTTTGGGCATATTTAGATTAAAGGAATAGAACTTCTCTGCAATTTAACAATGAAAAATTGATAGAAATCCTTCTGGTAGCACAGTATTTTCTTTCATTCACTGAAGTTCTCAGTTTAACAACTTTTAGAGATTAAATAAGGTTTTTTCCTTCTGGCAGAAAGCTCATGAGTTGTCCACTGTAGAGGGATATAGTGGTTACGGTGCCGAACAAGGTTCAAAGGTCAGTGCCCACTACATTGCTATATTAATGCTTTCTTCTGTTTGCTTTATTATTATTTGCATTTACACGTCACTATAAACTTGATATGGGTAGTGTTGAACTACTGCTGAATTCAAGAGAAGATGGATTTCATCATCTTTCGTGTTTGTAAAAATCTTGTAGCTTCATTTGTTAAGTTTTTAATCCGAAATAAACCTTAAGTTTACACTTTTGAACAGCCACTGAGAGCTGCTATTGCAAAAACATATTACGGTGGCCTTGGCATAGGGGAAGAAGACATTTTTGTTTCTGATGGTGCTAAGTGTGATATCTCACGTCTCCAGGTTTGTTTTATTGCTCAATGTTGGTCCTTTACTGATACATATTAAGGATAACTGAGCGATTGATTCTTTATTTAACATCTTGCAGACCATGTTTGGTTCCAAGGTTACAATTGCCGTTCAGGATCCTTCATATCCGGTAATTGGGCAGATCTGAAACCTAACTGCAGTTTTAGTGTCTCCTTTTTACTTCACATTAGCTTTTTAACTGGGCTTCTCTCATTTTCTTTTCTTGGTATATACAGGCTTATGTTGACTCCGGTGTTATTATGGGCCAGACCGGACAATTCAACACTGATGTGCAGAAGTATGNGCAGACCATGTTTGGTTCCAAGGTTACAATTGCCGTTCAGGATCCTTCATATTCGGTAATTGGGCAGATCTGAAACCTAACTGCAGTTTTAGTGTCTCCTTTTTGCTCCACATTAGCTTTTTAACTGGGCTTCTCTCATTTTATTTTCTTTGTATATACAGGCTTATGTTGACTCCGGTGTTATTATGGGCCAGACCGGACAATTCAACACTGATGTGCAGAAGTATGAAAGCATCGAGTACATGAGATGCACTCCAGAGAACGGATTCTTTCCCGACTTATCCACTGTTGGCAGGACTGATATAATTTTCTTCTGTTCCCCAAATAATCCTACTGGTGCTGCTGCCACGAGAGAGCAACTGAAACAGTTAGTTGAGTTTGCAAAGAAGAACGGATCAATAATAGTGTATGATTCCGCATATGCAATGTACATGTCTGATGATAACCCACGCTCCATCTTCGAAATCCCTGGAGCAGAGGAGGTAATAGAATATTACAATATAACTTTTGAAAGGTCCATTTTCTTCGCAACTAGCTTCATGGGCACAACTGCTTTCAGGTCGCTCTGGAGACAGCTTCGTTCAGTAAATATGCTGGTTTCACTGGAGTTCGACTTGGTTGGACTGTCATCCCGAAACAGCTACGCTATTCAGACGGTTTCCCTGTTGCAAAAGACTTCAACCGAATCGTCTGCACTGGCTTCAATGGTGCCTCAAACATCTCTCAAGCTGGTGCACTTGCTTGCCTTACCCCAGAAGGACTTGAGGTTAGCTAAAGCTAAAGAGAGATCTCGAAACTTAACCAACCCCTACAAATTCATATATGCTAATCATGTTTTGCCATTTTTTAAACATTACAGGCTATGCAGAAGGTGGTTGGATTCTACAAAGAAAACACAAACATAATCATCGACACATTCACATCTCTCGGATACGATGTATACGGAGGAAAAAATGCCCCTTACGTTTGGGTTCACTTCCCAAACCAAAACTCATGGGATGTGTTTGCTGAGATCCTTGAGAAGACTCATGTGGTCACAACTCCAGGAAGTGGGTTTGGACCAGGTGGTGAAGGGTTTGTCCGCGTTAGTGCCTTTGGTCACAGAGAGAACATCTTAGAGGCTTGTCGCAGATTCAAGCAGCTTTACAAATGAAGACCCCTTGTATCACCATTTCATCATCATAATAAACTTTTAATGACTTGATTAAGGATTTAATCATTGAAAATTTGAAATAATATCCTCATCAGTGTTTTCTTGAATTGTATTGAATAAACAAATATTCAAATTTTATCTTTATGAAAAACGTTAGTTTGATATATATTGAGAAAACACTTATAAAGAGGTGAACAGATAATATCCATGAAACGGGGTACTTTGGTAAATGCCTTTTCATTGAGCATCATGTGTACAAAGAGCCTAACAAGTGTCGTTTCGTATTCTCATCCATATTAATGAGTTTGCATTTTGCAACAACCAAAATTGAATAGAACAGAGTTTTTTGTTGAGCTTTAACAATGGCGATTCCTCAAGCGAAGATGGAGCTTCGTCCTCTTGGAAACACAGGGCTTAAAGTAAGCGCCGTTGGATTCGGCGCCTCTCCACTCGGAAGTGTATTCGGTCCAGTCGCTGAAGAAGACGCCGTCGCCGCCGTAGGCGAAGCTTTCCGCCTCGGCATCAACTTCTTCGATACCTCTCCGTAATTCACTTCTTCTTCTTGATACTATTTGTGTTTTATATCTGTGAGGATTCAGAATTTGATTATGTGAGACGAATTTTAGGGGAATTTATAATTGAGTGATTTTGATTTTGTGAAGGTATTATGGAGCAACGTTGTCTGAGAAGATGCTTGGTAAGGCATTAAAGGCTTTAGAAGCTCCTAGAAGTGACTACATTGTGGCTACTAAATGTGGAAGATATGAAGATGGTTTTGATTTTAGTGCTGAGAGAGTGACAAAGAGTATTGAGGAGAGTTTGGAGAGGCTTCAGCTTGATTATGTTGATATACTTCATTGTCATGATATTGAGTTTACCTCTCTTGATCAGGTTTTACAACTTTTTCTCTTTTAGTTTATCGGTTATGATTGTCTCATCTTGTGCTAATAACTGTTGTTTTATGGTGCAAGATTGTGAATGAAACACTTCCTGCACTTCAGAAATTGAAAGAGGAAGGGAAGACGAGGTTTATTGGTATCACTGGTCTTCCCTTGGATATTTTCACTTATGTTCTTGATCGAGTGCCTCCAGGGACAGTTGATGTGATATTGTCCTACTGTCATTACGGTGTAAATGATTCCACTTTGCTGGATTTGATACCTTACTTGAAGAGCAAAGGTGTAGGTGTTATAAGTGCTTCTCCGTTGGCAATGGGTCTCCTTACAGAACAAGGTCCTCCTGAATGGCACCCTGCTTCTCCTGAGCTCAAGGTTTGACATTTAGAATATAATGAGTTCCTTGTCAACATTTTTTGTAACATTCGTGCTGAAACATACAGTAGAGGAGACAAGTATTAGAAAACTGTTGCACTGACTTGAATGCTAGACTCATGAGGACATTTCCCACTGACAGTTCTTCCATTTCTTTACTCAGACCAGCATGATGATTAGTCATCATATAGAAGATTATTGAGATTTCAGATTTCTAATGCCCTTGTTGTACATATGCATTAACATGTTACTTGGTTTTATGATGTGTATTTAGTACATGAGTGAACAAATTCATAATGATACAACTTGCTTCTTTGTTCTCAAGTTTTTTTTTGCTCGGATTCAGTGAGAAATAAAAGGAGATACTGATTCTTTGCTTAACAAATTATTTTCAGTTCTCATAAATGAAACTAAAAACCCCTTGTTTTTCTTATTGTCTTGTGTAGTCTGCATGCAAAGACGCAGTCACCCATTGTAAATCAAAGGGTAAGAAGATAACAAAGTTAGCACTACAGTACAGTTTGGCAAACAAGGAGATTTCATCGGTGTTTGTTGGGATGAGCTCTGTCTCACAGGTATTCAATTTGAAGATTTTCCTCTCAAGTCCCAAACTTTGTTCATAATTATGTAGGAATTCGAGTTAAATTTATCAAACAAGCTGTGTTTATTTGAATCAGGTAGAAGAAAATGTTGCAGCAGTTACAGAGCTTGAACATTTGGGGATCGATCAAGAAACTCTGTCTGAAGTTGAAGCTATTCTGAAGCCAGTAAAGAATCAGACATGGCCAAGTGGAATCCGTCACAACTAAAGAGCTCTTTGTGTTTCTGGAACTCATTTCTTGCTTCTACATTTACTGTGTCAATAACTCTGTAAGTTTGGTTGATATATGAATAATAAAGTTTGTTAGGTATCAAAACTTATCAGAACATCTTTCAGTAGAATTCATGATTCATACAAAAATGACATCACGGATTGAGATTATGGTAGGAATTTGTAAAATCGAAAAATCTCCATCAGTAGCAACTAAGGTCAGTAGCTTCTAAGTCCAATAGCTTCTTTAGAACCTATTGACATACCTAGCTGAACCGCCAAATAGCCAAAGTCTAAACTTTGAAGTTCGAACAATCAGAACTATCCAAATTGTTTCTCACTGGAGAAAGACTTTTAACTACTGTCGGTGAAGGTTGTGGCTCCAGAGTATTATCTGGAAATTGGAGAGTGAGAGCATGAACATCACAAAACTATGGCGCCATTGATGGATTTAAATAATGCCAAAGTAAAAAATGGACTTCTAAACTGGAGTGAAAAGGGTAGTTTCGTAAAGTTTGTTAAGTTGACTTGAGCACCAATGTCCAGAGTCTAAAAAAGCAAGAGTCGTCTTCTTGCATTCTCATCCACATCAGTTTGATCAGTTTTGTTGATCTTTAGACTTTAAGAATAGCAGTTCCTCCAGCGAAGATGGAGCTTCGGGATCTTGGAAATACAGGGCTCAAGGTTAGTGCCATTGGTTTTGGCGCTTCTCCACTTGGAAGTCACTTTGGTCCAGTGGCCGAAGATGATGCTGTTGCAGCCGTGCGTGAGGCTTTCCAACTCGGCATCAACTTCTTCGATACCTCCCCGTAATCACTTCTTCTACTCTCTTCTTGAAATGATCTCTGACAATTTCAATTTCAACCACTAGTTGCTGATTCTGTCTGCGAAATTTTCATGTATAAAAAGTGAGGCCAATTAGTCGCTACAACTTGTCGGAGTCAGACTGTTTCTTTCTCATAGTTATGTAGTTATTGAGAGGTGTTATGTTTTGTGAAGGTATTATGGAGCAACACTTTCGGAGAAAGTGCTTGGTAAGGCACTTAAGGCTCTACAAGTTCCTAGAAGTGACTACATTGTAGCAACCAAATGTGGAAGATATGAAGATGGTTTTGATTTCAGTGCTGAGAGAGTAAGAAGAAGCATCGACGAGAGTTTGGAGAGACTTCAACTAGATTATGTTGATATACTTCACTGTCATGATATTGAGTTTTGGCCTCTTGATCAGGTTTAAGTACTTTCCTCCTTGGTGTATTGCTTTTAGTGCTTTCTGTTTCAAACTTTACTAAATAATTGTTGTTTCATGGCTACCAGATTGTGAATGAAACCATTCCTGCCCTCCAGAAACTGAAACAGGAAGGGAAAACCAGGTTCATCGGTATCACTGGTCTTCCGCTAGATATTTATACTCACGTACTAGATCGAGTGCCTCCAGGGACAATCGATGTGATATTATCTTACTGCCATTACGGCATAAATGATTCAACATTGCTGGATTTGTTACCTTACTTGAAGAGCAAAGGAGTGGGTGTGGTAACAGCTGCCCCGTTGGCAATGGGTCTCTTTACGGAACAAGGTCCTCCTGAATGGCACCCTGCTCCCCCTGAGATCAAGGTTTGACACTTAGATTCTTGCTTAATATATTTTTCATCATTTGTATTGAAACATACCATGTGAGAGACCAATGTTAGAACACTGAATATTCCTCCGCTTTTCTACAGGCTTAAATGCTATACTTTGATACTGATTCTGCTCTTGACAGTTCTCACATATGAAAAAATTTAAACCTGTTGTGCTTGTCTTGTGTAGTCTACCTGCAAAGCTGCAGTGGCTCATTGTAAATCAAAGGGTAAGAAGCTCACAAAGTTAGCACTACAATATAGTTTAGCAAACAAGGAGATTTCGTCGGTGTTTGTCGGAATGGGCTCTGTCTCACAGGTATTAGACTCTCCTCTAAAGTCCCCCCAGAAGTCTATTAGAGGTAGAAATATGAAACAATCTATGTCTATATTTGAATCAGGTTAAAGAAAATGTTGAAGCAATCACAGAGCTTGAAAGTTTGGGGACTGATCAAGAGACTCTATCTGAAGTTGAAGCTATTCTCAAGCCAGTAAAGAATCTTACATGGCCAAGTGGTATCAATCAGAACTAAAAACTCTGTTCTTACTTCTTGATAAGTTTGGTTGATATGAATAAGAAAGTTACTAACCAGGATTCATATTCGAAGGGAGTTTTTTATTTATACAAAATTACATCAGAGCACAGGTTGAGATTATGGAAGAAACGACAATATGATTTACAAACACCATGGAAAAAAACAGGCGTAAAATCGAAAACATCTTCCCATCAGTAGCAGCTAAGTTCAATAGCTTCTTGGAACCTCTTGTCATACGTAGCTGGATCTCCAAATAGCCAGAGACTCAACTTCGAACGGTCAGACTTCTCCGATGAGCTGCTCGTTGGGAAAATACGTTTGATTAGAGGCGGTGACGGTTCTGCTTGTGCCTGCAGATTATTGCTTATTGTTATCTGTTGAACTAGAGGACGAGAGAACATGAACATGGAAGCTGATGTTGCCATTGATAGGTAAGATTTGAGAGAAGATTGGTAGGTTTTGAGTGCTAACATGATGTGTATTATATAATATGAGAGGAGAAGATAAAGAATGAACGGAGTAGGTATGGAGTTTCTTTGGGAGCAAGGCTGAAAACAGAGAAAATTCGAGTTTTTTCCTATAAAACTATATCCCAACATAACCAATCATTTAATGACACGTAGCACAACATGCTAAATAGAACCATTCATTTCATGACACGTAGGCCCAGCATGCTAACTTGTGCCGAAAAGCATGGCTAATGCTTATCATAAGATAAAAGAAGTTTGTGACAAAATTCCGTGTAGCGCACAACATAAACGTCGAGGACTTGGGACCAATAGAGAAAGCCACAATAATCCACTCCATCTTATAAAATTATTACCAAAAACAATTGGGGATTTTTTTAATTAAAAGGTTTCAGGTCTTTATACTTCAGACTAGACCAAAGACTAGAGGAGGTTTCAAGTCTTTAATTGTTATAGTTTTAGACCATACTAAAGACCAGAAGAGGTTACTTGGTCTCTTTCTTAGCATCAATGTTCCAAATTTTAAAACGTGTTTCCTTTGGGTCTGGGATGTCTTCTAGTAAATGAGTAAAACTATAATAGAGCCTTTGAGTATATTCTTTTGCAAGTGTAAAGTTATTTTGCCTCATAGTTACTGTTTTTTTTCTTCTTTTCTTGGAAAATATACAATCAAATATAATGGAATTACAAAACACACTGATCATTTTTCAACATGTAAGTTCCTCTTTTTACAAATTTCATGATTACTATAGAGTGTAAAAGTTTTCTATACTTGATTACAAAAAAAATTAACCATTGGTAATACCATATTTAACACATAAATCACGATTTCTAAATGAGATTAAATTAATATTTTTCCCCCGACCAAATTTTTTTTTTGTTATAAATGATTTTGAATATTTGCAAGAACAATCATTACATATTTAATAATTTTATCAAATAAGCAATTTGATATTTTGATTTCATAGATTTATACGAAAATATAATATTAGTATACAATTTAGATAAAGCAAAATTCGGACGCTTCTTGTTGCATGAAAGTTTTATGGATTTTTCTCTAAAGAGAAATTGCGTCATGGATCAGAATTGACCCCATTTTGTGTGTGGTTCATGTTGTTCATCATTTAGTTAGAATCATTTGTCGTAAATGAGTAAATTGTCATCTATAATACAAGTATAGAGCCTTTGAGTAAAAAAATATAATATACATATTCAAAATCTAAAAAAACGATTGAGAGTATTTTTTTTCAAAGAGACACAATGTGAACAAGTTTTTGAAAAATCTTGCCGAACTTAAAACTTTGTAACGAATAAAAGAATAATTATAATCATATACAAAAGAACATAAAAAAATAATAACACAATTCCATAGCTAAAAGCAACCACTTTTCTTCGTGTGATTGATTGCATCACCATTGAATTGATGCTTACATCTCTTCTCTCGAATCTTCCACAAAAGCAGATTCTTATCTTTCCCACCGTCTTTTCTCTCTGTTTTCTCACCACTATATATTTAATGTCTGTTCTACACTAACTTTCAAGATTATTCTCAAAAACTCCACAACTCGTATACCGATCAAATACAACTCATAACTACATTAAATTTAAAGAATATTATCTTATAACCCATAGTCTTTTGGCATATATAAATACACGTCGATAAAGCCCCCCACACTTGCGCTCAAAGATTTCATCAATCCGTGTCTTCTCTCAAGTTCCATATTTACAAAATTTGCTATTCATAAAACTATAATCTATTAAGTTTTTTTGAGAGTATTGTTGCTAATTCTCTAGCTAAAATGAGTGATCCGAAGTATGCATATCCTTACCCGGTACCGGGATATAATCAGAATTATCCGCAGGGACCGCCACCGCCAGTGGGAGTACCACCGCAGTATTATCCTCCGCAACCGCAGCCTCCACCACCGAACAGGAAACCTGGTTTTCTTGAGGGACTGTAAGTGTTCTGTTTATGTTTCATTTATTACCCAATTAAGGAACTTTTGGTATAAATGGTTTAGTACCTTTTGATCCGGATAAGTGATTTAAATTTTTGTTGGGAAAAAATAAATAGATTTTTAAAAAAAATTATTGGACTTTATGGACAAAAATTTGTCTTGAAAATCATTGTGATGTGTGTTTATGTCTTTTGGTTTTGCAGACTAGCCGCTTTGTGTTGTTGCTGTTTGGTGGATGAATGTTGCTGTGACCCGACCATTATATGCGTTGATTAAGTTTTAAAATTTGTCTCTCTCTGTTAATCTATTATTATGGAGTTTATGTAATAATTGTGCTAATTAGATTTGATGACTTCGATTTTACTTTGGTTTGATCTTAAGTATGTACGTATGACATATTTGTAGTTGTTGGAAACATTGAAATTTCGAATAAACACCACATCTACAAAAATTATTCTTTGTCAAAAGGATAGATCCACGCCATCTCTGCCATTATTATTTCATCTACTACCAGATTTTATAGCTTACTACAGTATAATGTTTTAGTTTTGAGTGTATGTTTTTCTAAGATGGTGTCAAGGTTATTAGCTTCTCTATCTCTTTACATCTTTATTCGTCTTGTGCTTATTACCCTTAGTTATTAGTACATGTCTACCTTCTATTTTATACTCGAGACTTTGCTAAATTATTGGATTTGTTAACGTTACATATCCTCCTATTATAGGCTCCCACGTTATACACAAAACAAAATCAAATTTGTATGAACCTTATAAATAACTAATTTATTAAAAGATCCTTCAAAATTTAAATAGAGATCTCTATTTATAAAGACAAACTTTTTAATTTATTAAAAGGTCTCTCAAATTTTAATAATTTTATTTGTTATTTTTTCACTCTATCATATTATTATAATTTTAAATTTGTATTTTTCGTATGTATTTTTTTATGATCAACATTATATTATTTAAAATATATAAAAATACAAAAAAGCATATTTATTCAAAAATATAATGATATAAAATAAAAATAAATTTTTAAAACACTGAAATGAAAAGAGAACATAAAATAATTTAGAACAACATCAACCACTAATTTAACGAGTTAATAATCCGGTAAACCACTTCTGGATCCATCTAAATAATTAAAATATTGTCCGAATGAAGGATCTTGGGACGGATATCTAGATGCATTTTATTGAGATTGTCGTTAGAGGGATTTTTCTTTATATAATATATTTTAAGTTTAAATAAAATCATAGCGATGATTTTTTATATATAAATAATGGTGTTAAATTCGTTAATATTATTAATAATATGTACTATTAGTAATTATTGATAAAATAAATAAAAAGAATATGCTCGGAATATTTTTCTAGAGTAGAAAAATAGAATCATACATTGGAATAAAATCCATTTTTATTCTAAAGATTCTCTATTTCAGAGTAAAAAAAAATGAGAAATACATTGGGGATACTGTACTGTAATTTGTTTGTTGGAAATGTTGAAATTTCAAATAGACACTACTTGAAGAAAAATTATTCTTTGGCAATATTTAGATACACGGCAACAAAGTCCCACACTTGCTCGTTAAGATTTCTATTCGTGTCCCCTCTCTGCCATTATTAATTCATCTAGCTACTACCAGATTTTATAGTTTTGCTATTAAAAAGCCAAGCCATGGTGTATCTTGACCCCCCAAAAAAAGAAGCCATAATGTGTAAGTTTTGAGTGTATGATTTTTCTAATAAAATATGAGCGATTTGAAGAATGAACATCCTAAACCGGGACCGGAAAATAACTCAAATTACCCGGAGGGACCGCCACCACCGGTTGAAGAACCACCGCCTCAACCGCGAGACCGGAATTCTCTTTGTATTGACCAGCTGTAAGTGCTATGTTTAGGCTTCATTTGTATCCGTAATTAATCTACTAAGTTAGAGAGTTTTATGCTCTAAACCGGTCTTGGGGACACTTAGATTAGGATATCGAATTTAAATTTAATTTATTATAGATTGGTTCATATTCTGTATATATTATTTAGGTCTTTTAAATATCCCCGTTGTGGGATTTGTGAAGAGAAATCTAGTTACATTTGCAGATGTTCAATATAAACATTTTACATATATCTTTCAGTATAGAGATTTTCTTTTTTGGTAATTTGTGGATGTTTTGTTTGATGCAGTGTCATAGATACTAAAATAAAGTTCCAAAGAGGGATTTTCTTAAATATGTGATGTGTTTTTGTGTGTTTTGATTTTGTAGATTTGCGGCACTGTGTTGTTATGACGGGATAGTTTTATGTAATAATACTACTTGTTGTAAGTAGATTTGATCACTTCGATGCTACATTATAGTTGTCTACTATATTAAGTAGGGTTTTAACGCAAAACAACTCTTCAACTCGATTTTCTTTTTACAAATTTACTTTTAACGTTGGAAAAATACAAAATAAACTTTTCAATTCAACTAAACCATGCAAAATAACTTTTTAACTCGATTTTTTTTTTGCAAACTTACTCTCCGAAAATAGCATAAAATAGAGAAAATAGCACAAAAGTTAAAAATAAAATAAAAAATCAAACTCTAATTTCAGTGTTGATTTTCATAGGCGCAAGAGATAATTTTTTTATTTTTTGGTACATGAGAAAATTTTTACTTATTTCAGAATCAAATACAGTTTATTAAAAAAATCTAAGATAATTTATTATTGAATGTTTCTTTAGACTATTGGTTATACGCCTATTAGAATATTAATATTTTGCGAGTTTGAATCCAAAGTAAAACTATTTTTTTAAATAATTTTGTGTCATTTTTTTATAGTAAACATATAGAAGTGAGTTATATTGCACAATTAAATAGAATTGAAAGGTTATTTTGCATAGTTTATTTGAATTGAAGGGGTCTTTTGCATTTTTCTAATTTCAAGAATAAACTTGCAAAAAAATCTGAGTTAAGAGTTTTTTTTCACTAAACCCTATTAAGTATATATGGCCAATAGAGCCTGAGAATTTATGCTGATTTTTTATTCGTCATTAACAAAGGAAGAAGATGTGGGGTTTGGAAATGTTGAAATTTCAACTAGAACTACTAATAATATAAGCCAAGTTATGTGGCAGTAGGTAGATACTGACTTTATCCAAATAAGGACGAGTGGAAACAGACATAGATCTTGTATCATTTTCTGAACCAAAATGCTTCAGGACAGTCTTCAATTTTTTTTTTTTTTTCTTTTAAGCAAGACAGTCTTCAATTGTTGCTTGGAAGTGACAAAAAACCCAGTTTGGCTTGAACTCATGAATCTTCCTTATCTGGGTCAGAATTACTATTCTTAAACTTATGAACTTATGATTAGATGTTGAGTATAGATACCAAATTCAGTGGACGATGATGTCTAAATATAAATCCCAAAGGTAAAGATTGCAAAAACCAATTGGCTTGGACTTAAGATCTTCGCACTCGGTGGATGGATGACTCGTTAGATCGATCCATCATCTTGATTATCATTTATATTACCTATTTTTTCGATCGAGTGTAACCAAGGTTAATTATGGTAACATGGAAAGATTTTTACAGCGATATCTTTTGTTTATATAAGATTGTTGTGGAAAGAAAGAATACAAGAATTATACTAAACAATCAAATAAACATTAGAAAACACAGTTCCGTAACCAAAAACAACAACTTTTTTTTCGTGACTGCATCATCACCGATGCTCACTGATCTTCTCTCGACCGTTCACTAACCTTTCACTGTGGTTGTGATTGATTGTCATTAATACGGAAAAGGAAAATTACGTCAAAATAATAATGTTCCATCCTACCAAAACTCATCAAATCACAATGGAAAAAATAACATTAATGGGAAGAAGGGGAAAAAAATAATATATATATATATATACTCTCATTCTCACTATCTTATTTTGTCTTTGATCCATTCTACTTCTTCTACAACCAAAATTTTCCACTTTATCTTTTGGGGTGCTTAATGAAATATACCCTTATTTCATTTCAATTATAAAACTAGATCCCTCATTTTTCACTCTTCAATTTTGCCACTTTATCTCATATCTATCCCTATAACCACCAA